>BMAC01000792.1:5472-51074 GCA_014905375.1 Phtheirospermum japonicum | reverse complement strand
GTAAGGTAAGGCTGGAAAAATTTGCACAAAAACAAACTATTTACAAAAACGAAAATATTTTTGAGTTTTTGAATTTTCTAATTTGTTTGGATTTTGTTTTTCAAATTTGTTTTATATTTTGAGAATATATTCAAACGAAATGAAATTAAACTATATACAAAAACGAAAGCAATTAAAAGGATTTTTTTTATATTTTTTTTACAAGAGTCGAGACGAGAAATAAAAGAACATAATCGAAAGATAAACAAAATAACAAACAAAAACAATAAACAAATAAAATAACAAAGGATAATATAGGAGTTTTAACGATGTCTCCTATGTCGGGCACGGAGGTTCGCGTCCTCGTCTTCCTCCTCCTCGTCCTTGTTGTCGTTTTCGCCCTCGCCCCCGTCATCGTCGTCGTCGTCCTCGAACCGACGCATCTGACTCTCGACCAAAAGGAGCCAGCTATGGAGGCCGTGGAAAGCTCGGTCGTTTCTTGCCTGCCCCTCGTCGAGCCGGTTGAAACGAGTGTTGAGCTGGTCGAAACGGGAAAACACAGCCTGTTGGAAGTCATTCCAACCCATCTCGTGACCCGAGCCGGTGCTCGGGCCTCCGTACTGCGGGATTGCCGCTTGGCTCGTGCTCGCTCCGAAATGCGTGCCCGAACCGGTGTTTGGGACTTCGCCGACCTCGCCTTGTTCATTGACCCGGTGGTGGTGGCGTTGGAGTCTAGGGTTTGGGTTCGTCGGGATTTCGGCGTTTTGAACACCAACTCCAAAAGATCGACCCTTTCCATATTGGCCGCCTCGGCCTCGAACCTAAAGTAACGGGCAAGAATAGTGATCATCGGCCCCATGCCGACTCGGGCAACGCTTCCTCCCCTCGTCTTCCGAATCCCTCGAATCTGTCCACGGATAAACGGGACCTGATGTCCAGTGCATAGGCACCAAAGCACATATAGCTCGTCACGGGTGAGGTTGGTGCTCTCGTGCTTGCCCATCAGGACGTGGGCAAAGAATTTGTAGGCTCCAAGAAATGCCAAGTTGACGATTGCCGAAGCCGAGTATCGATCACTGGTACCACGTCCACCCGTAACACTCCCCCAAAATTCCTCCGGACGAAAACCGTTCAGCTGCATGTACGTATACCGTTGGCAATCAAGCCCGAGCACCTCCTGGAGCACCCCTTGATCGATCCGGTGCTCAATTCCCCCAAAACGGACATTAAAACCCCCATCCTCGGTCTCCTGGTATGTGGTGAAGAACTCGAGCACTAGCTCTCGATAAGCCGGTGCCCGGAAAGATGCGAACTGGCGGTCATTCATGGCGTCGATGAAATGGAGCAGTCGTGTGCCAAACCCATCAAAGTCTCCGTTCGCCACCCACTCGTCCAAACGCTCGATACTGATGAAGCGCGGGGTAGCAAAATGTCGCAGAGATAGATTTCGAAAAAGATCCCCCTCGTATGTGGAGTAGATGGGGAAGGGGGCATGCTAATCTTCGGCGATATCGGGGTTTTGGGCCTCGTTGAAAATCTCGTCATCGGAGTGGCCGTCCATGGTAAAAGGTGGAAATAGGAACGAAAGTAGACGAATTTTGTATTTGATGGTTCCAAGAATCGAAAGGAACGAACAAGAATGGAAAAATGGGAAAAATTCAAACCAAACGTTCACTGGGGCATTTCGTCGAACACTTGGTGGGCAAGATTTTTTAATATGGAAATATATGAAATTGGCTCCCAAATCCTACCCAAAAACGCAATCAACAATCACAAACGTTCCCAAGAAATTGGTTCAAGCTAATTACCTCGAAGAATCGGTTCGAAAATGGAACGAAAAAACCGAGCTATCCCCAAGAAAGTTTTGAATTGAGAAAGGAAGAGAATAATGAAAATTCCCGCGCAAATACAGGATGTGGAAGGAAATTGTCGCTGGTTGTCGATCGACTCAAACTCTCATTTTTTTTAAATATATTTTTTTGTTTATTTTATTTTATTTTTCGGCCCTCTTTTTCTTTCTTTTACTTACAGATCGACTGCCTTTATAAAGCCCGCTGGGATCTGGGCACTCCGGGCAGTCGATCGACTGCCCCGTTCGGTCGATCGACTGTCGGCTGTCGATCGACTGCTCTTGTCAAATGCTTGAAAATCTCTGGAATCTAGTCGATTTCACCGTTTCGGTCGATCGTCCCCCAGTCGATTGACTGGCTGTCAATCCTACTCTTGCCAAAAAGTTTGAAAATACCTGAAATCCAGTCGATTTGAACCATCAGTCGATTGGGACATCGATCGACTTCATACCAGTCGATCAACTAGGTATTCAGTCGATCGACTGCATTTCAGCAGCCAACCTCCATTTTTGACCCTCTTTTCTCCCAAGACTCCAAGACTGAACCTACACAAACCCAAAAACTCAAATTAGCACTACTTAAGGATTGAATACACACAAACTTAAAATAAAAATAAGAAAGGGTTAGAAGGTTGTGGGTTGTCTCCCACGGAGCGCGTATGGTTAACGTCGTTCGCTCGACGATCCTGGTTCGACGATCAAGATCCCGCCGGGGGAAATTCTCTCAGGTTCTCCTCCTCTACGATCACTAGCTCGAGAGCTTTTGTTTGCAACATGCCATGCCGGTAAGGTTTGACTTGGGCGCCATTCACTTGGAATTTCTCATCCGTCTTTGGGTCGATTAACGTTGTGGCTCCAAATGGGGGATATCTTCTCGATTTTGAAAGGCCCGCTCCATTCGGACATAAGTTTTCCGGGAAACATGGCAAGGCGAGTGTTATAAAGGAGTACTTGCATTCCCTCCTCCAACTCTTTCGGTACAAGCTTCTTATCGTGGAGTAGCTTCGTCTTTTCCTTGTACAAATGGGCACTATCAAACGCCTCGTTTCGTAATTCTTCGAGCTCCTCAAGTTGGAGTTTTCTCTCTTCGCCGGCCTGCTTCAAATCAAAGTTACACGCTCGGATGGCCCACCACGCTCGATGCTCCATTTCCATCGGTAGATGGCATGACTTTCCATATACCAAACGATAGGTACTCATTCCAATAACCGTCTTATAGGCCATACGGACGGCCCACAAGGCATCAGTGAGCTTCGTTGACCAGTCCTTCCGGTTCGGTTGCACAGTTTTCTCGAGAATGTTCTTGATTTGGCGATTACTTGTCTCGACCTGCCCGGCCATTTGCGGATGGTAAGGGGTAGAAACCTTGTGCGCAACTCCATAATTTTTCAACACTCACTCGAGTAGTTTGTTGTTGAAATGCTTTCCACCATCGCTAATTAGCACCCTCGGAACTCCGAATCGGCTGAATATGTTGCTCCGAACGAACCTTACTACTGTATCACCATCATTCCTCCTTGCCGGGATTGCTTCTACCCATTTAGATACGTACTCCACCGTGACCAATATATATTCGTACTCGTGAGACTTCAGGAAGGGACCCATGAAGTCGATCCCCCAGACATCGAAGATCTCCACGGCCAAGTTATACGTCATTGGCATCTCATTCCGCTTTCCAATACTACCCGTCCGTTGGCATCGATCGCACCTCTGACAATGCTCGTGAGCATCCTTGAAAATAGTGGGCCAATAGAAACCCGATTGAAGAACTTTGTAGGCGGTATTTTGGCCGCCGAAATGCCCTCCGACTAGATGATCATGGCAATGTGTCAATATCTCCTCTTTTTCCTCTTCCGGAATGCACCTTCTCAACATACCATCCTTCCCAATTTTGAACATATGAGGGTCATCCAAATAATACCCTCGACACGTGGCAAGAAACCTCCTCCTCTCGTGATGAGACAGGTCCGGATGGAGCACCTCGCTAGCAAGGTAGTTAGCAATATCAGCATACCATGGTGTGACGGACACACCGAAGAAATTCTCGTGAGCTTGGTTTTCTCCGATGAGTGGGGACTCTTTCTCTCCATTCCCGACCTCCAAACGAGAGAGGTGGTCGGCGACTACGTTCTCGCACCCTTTTCTATCCCTGATCTCTACGTCGAACTCTTGAAGTAAAAGGATCCACCGGATTAGCCTCGGCTTCGCTTGAGGCTTGTTGAAAAGATGTCGTAGTGTCGCATGATCGCTATGTATAATCACCCTTGACCAAACAATATATGATCGAAACTTCTCGAGCGAGTAAACCACGGCAAGTAGCTCATTTTCGGTGGTTGTGTAATTTCTTTGAGCATCATTAAGCATAAGATTTGCGTAGTAAACGACCCGGAGGAGTTTGTCGACTCGTTGCCCCAGGACGGCCCCCACCGCTTCGTTCGACGCATCGCACATTATTTCGAACGGGAGAGACCAATCCGGGGCTATCACCACGGGGGCTGAGGTCAAACTTTCCTTCAATGAATCGAACGCCACTAGACAAGTATCATCAAACACAAACGGAACGTCGGCGCTAAGCAAATGGCACAAGGGGCGGCTAAGCTTTGAGAAGTCCTTAATGAACCTCCTATAGAACCCCGCATGACCGAGGAAGCTTCGCACTCCCTTCACGTTGATCGGTGGGGGAAGTTTCTCAATCACGTCAATCTTTGCATTGTCGACCTCGATTCCTTTAGATGACACCACATGCCCTAAAACTATCCCACTTCTCACCATGAAGTGGCTTTTCTCCCAACTCAAAGTAAGGTGGTTCTCCACACATCTCTCCAAAACACTTGACAAATGGTCAAGACACTCATCGAAAGTGGAGCCATAAATACAAAAATCGTCCATGAAAACCTCCATATACTTGTCGAGCATGACGGAGAAAATTGAGAGCATGCACCGTTGAAAGGTAGCGGGTGCATTGCATAAACCGAAGGGCATGCCTCGGAAAGCATATGTGCCAAAAGGGCACGTGAACGTTGAATCGAACTTTTTCGCATTTAAAAATAATGAAAAGCTCGTCCCCAAGAGAACGGAGCTATTGTAGGCGATAAGTTGACTCGAGTCGAATCACAAGGAAGACTAATCGAAAACTATTTCGGTGTTCGATTTTACAAACATATAAACAAAAATAAAAACTAAACTAATAGTAAATTAAACACGCGATCGAATATGGTTCATTGATTCTAACATCTACGAGCAATAAATCGAAAGATTTTAAAAATGATTAAGTTAAGCGAGGGTCTAGTGCGCCGGAATCGTCTCCACGATCGGGGTTGTCAATCCCGATGGTTCTAAATGACCCCAAGCACACTAGACCGACAAAACTAACAATCAAGCATTAACATGATCAACAACATAATTTCAACGCGGGCATGACATGACCATTAACATAATTTCAGCCCAAGCATGAAACCAAAGCACCAACATGAACATAAATTAAGAACTAGAAAATCAGTAAAATATTACACTAAATTATGCATTCAAAGTTCAACATCAAAGTACAACGAAATCCAAAGCTACACTATGAAAACAAATAAGCAAAGTTCAGAAAACTTATAATATACGAAAGCAACAGCCATCGAACAATCTTCAATGGCGATAAACGGCCTTGAACGTCGGACGGTGTAGAAATCGATGAAACTACGAATTATTAAGTCTAATCTTGCTTGAATTGAATAGTGGCATGAACCGAGGGTTATTGACAATATCTGGACCTTCCCCCCTCGTCTCAGCCCTTGAAAACGAAGAAAACCACCAGCTTTTATAGATTTTTCGAAAATAACCGCTCAAACTGCCGGAGCGTCGATGGTGCATCAGTCGACGCGAGCCAGGCTGCAAGCGTCGACCAGGCAGTGCGTCGACTGACGGGGTTAAGATCGACACTTCAGAACGTTTGCGTCGACGGTGCGTCAGTCGACACGAGCTAGGCTGCACGCGTCGACCAGGCAGTGCGTCGACTGACGGGCCTAGGATCGATGCTTTAGAGCGTTTGCGTCGATGGTGCATCAGTCGACGCGGGCGTAGTGTCGACAGTGCATTGACGGTGCGTCAGTCGACGCACCTGCATGGCTTTGGCTCGTCGCTCGTCTCGTTCTCCTCGTTTTAAGCTTAGATATTAACATTAAACAAAATTAGATTATTTCATATAAAATAAAGTAAAAACACATTAAACACCATAAGAAACGAAAAACATAAAAAAGGAAGAAAAATGATAAAAAGATAAACTTAAAACACATAAAATCACACAACATACGATGCAAAAACACACGAAATCACATACAAATATGTACAAATCAAACGTCGTCTTGGATTGGTCTTCCAGCGAGATAGCGATTTGGTAGTATCCCGATAATCCATCGAGAAAACAATATGAATGATGCCCTGCGAGCTTGTCCAACATTTGGTCAATGAACAGGAGTAGGAAGTGGTCCTTCTTGGTGGCGGCATTGAGCTTTCGGAAGTCTATACACATTCGCCATCCGGTGGTTGCACGAGTCGTCACACACTCGCCCCGTTCGTTCTCAATAACGGTTATTCCACTCTTCTTTGGCACCATGTGGACTGGGCTCACCCATTCACTATCCCCGACCGAGAATATTAAACCTTCGGCTACAAGTTTCAATATCTCACCCTTCACAACCTCCATCAAGTTCGGGTTTAGTCGTCGTTGGCATTCCCTTGATGGTTTTACTCCGTTTTGGAGGATGATTCTATGCATACAAGTGGAGGGGCTTATCCCCTTAATATCACCAAGGCTCCACCCTATCGCCTTCTTGTTCTTTTTCAATACTTTCACCAATCGTGCCTCGTCTCTCGGGGAAAGATCGGCGTAGATGATCACGGGTTTTGACTCTCCACTTTCCAAGTAAACGTATTTGAGATGGCTCGGAAGGGTCTTGAGCTCCGGTTTTGGCATAAGGGCCGATTCTACGCTTGATATCTCAAATATTTCTACCACCCCCTCCGATCAAAGCGCTAGCCACTCGTCGTCCTCAACGTCCTCGTTCACAACCTCCCGAGGGGCTTCTTCAACCATTTCTTGTATCGGATCGATCATAACACAATCGGCATGAAAGGAGGAAGGCGGAATGACTCCCAAGTCGTGGATCGAGAAATTCACTGTATTTCCTAGAACCGAGAAAGATAACTTCCCATTCTTCACATCGATCAAAGTGTTTGTAGTGGCCATGAAGGGCCGCCCAAGTAAGATAGTATGTTCTCGGCCTTCGTTGCTCACTTCCCTGACGTCCAATATAACAAAATCCACAGGCACGATGAGGCTTCCCACTTGTATCAAAGCATCTTCGACCACGCCCTTCGGGTATCGGACTGATCGGTCAGCCAGTTGCAAACACATTCTCGTCTCCTTGAGATAGCCCAACTCCAACTGTTTAAAGATAGAGTAGGGCATCAAGTTGATTCCCGCGCCAAGGTCTAGCATCCCTCGTGTCTCCTTTCCATTTCCGAGGGTAATCTTGATACAAAAACTCCCCGGATCACCTTCTTTATGTGGGAGAGAATCGCTATAGGCTATGTTTGCCGCGTTCGATATGCATATCTTTTCATTCTCCTCGAATCGGCATTTCTTAGATGTTAGTTCCTTGAAAAACTTCGTGTAAGCGGGAATATTTCGGATTATTTCGAGCAAGGTAAGGTTTATGTTGACCTTCGATAACATCTTGTACAACTCAAGGAACTGAGCGTCTTGCTTCGTAGGGCGGACGAGGCTTGGGTATGGAATCGGAGGTCGGTACGGTGCCGCAGACTTATGTAACCCCCAGTCAGCCTGGGACCCCTTCGCCTCACCACTAGAGATTGATGTGGGAGAGCTAGGAGCGGCTACGGGCTCGCTCGAATCTTGAATAGCACGATCTTCTTGGATACTTGTTGAAGGTCCGTCGTCGGGTAGGGCGACCTTGTTGTCTACCACCTTGCCATTTCGGAGAATGGTAACGGCTTGGGCTTGGGCCGGTTGACTTGGTAGCTTGTCCTTGTCCCGTGCTCGTTTTAATTCGTTAACATCCATAGCCATTTTCCCCATTTGCATCTACAAACTCGCGAGCCGTTTGGTTAGCTCGGTTAAGATGGATTCGATGTTCGATTGTCGTGGTATCGATTGTCTTGGGGAGCCTGGAATGGTGCTTGATGAGGCGGAAAGGACGGTCGAGCGGCATATGAGACTTGAGGGCGCGTATGTTGAGCTTGTTGTGCCATCGGGGGTCCGGGTGGAGTTTGAGTATTCGTCGAATCCTTCCACCTGAAGTTAGGGTGATTCTCCAACCGGGATTGTACGTTTGGGCGTAAGGATCGTTGTTGCGTGGAAAACCTCCCCGAGGTGCTTGGTATCCTTGGACCGCGTATGCTTGCTCGTCGGACTCGTTCGTTTGCCCGTAGACCATCGGGCACGCACTAGCTCCATGCCCCGGCATTCTGCACGTAGTGCACGTCTCCATAGAGCTCGGGCATGGCTTAGTGAGAGAGGCTACTTGACTTTCTAGCTCGGCGATCTTGCGAGCCCACTCGGGCTCGGCTCTTGTCGAAACCTCTTTTACGTGCTCCTTTCGTTCCAAAATACTCATGCGATGATCGTCGGCGGCCATGTTCACAAAGATGTCGTATAGCTCTCTCGTCGAGCGGTCGGCTAAGTTCCCGCCGACGGCATTGTTCACCATGCGCTTTGATGCGAACGTCAATCCGTTATAGAAGAACTGATTCAAGAAATCGCCGGTAAACCGATGGTGGGGGCATTTAGTGAGGTATCCTTTGAATCGCTCCCACGCCTCGTAGAAAGTTTCGTCGCTCGCTTGTCGGTACGAGGCAATCTTAGCTCGAAAGTCGGCCGTCTTCTCTTGAGAATATTATTCCTCCATGAACCGTTCGGTGACCATATCCCAATTGGTAAGGGAGTCGGACGACAATGACATGAGCCAATCAACGGCTTTGTCCTTCATTGTGTACGGGAAACATCTCATCTTGATTTGGTCGATATGAATTCCTTGGAGCGGAAAGCTCGACACAGTATAGGAAAAGATACGTAGGAAATGCAAAGCGTCCTCGTGCGCTAAGCCGTAGAGCGAAGGTAGTCGATTTAGGTCTATCGGCCGCAAATCGTATTCGAGAGCCTCGGGGCTCAATCGAATACATGAGGAGAAGTCGCCCATGTACGGCATCGACACCTCCTTGATACTATTGGTAAGACCCCCGTCGGGGGTGGCGAAAGGGTGGCCTCTGATATCACGAACGGCATACGGGTTTTCATTGACGGTGGGCGCTCATGGAAAATCTTGGGGCATCGGTTTTTGGAATTGAGGCGCGGGCCCGATCGGATGCGGGAATCGAGGCTCGTGCACGTGGGGGGCGTAGTGTGGACCTTGATGAAATGGCCTCGGGACTTGGAACGTCGGTTGATACGGGTACGGTGGCCCTTCGACGATCGGACCTTGGTAGGGCGTCCCGTGAAATTGAGGATTCGAACTTTGGGGGTCTTAGTTCGTAAAACCATTCCCCCACGTGGTCGAACATCGTCGCATAGACGGGTTGTGGTTCTTGAAGAGCCGTGGCTTGAGGTGACGGCGTGGGACCGGTCGATACTTGCGGTGGCGGAACCCCTTGGTTGTCGTGGGCAGGGGCAGGAGGCATCAGGTTTTTGAACGGAGTGGCCATCGTTTTCTCCTCTATTACTGGTGATAATAAGGGAGGTAACGGGACGTCGGACGTGTCTCGCCTTGATGTTGCTCGTGCGTCTCGTCGCAACCTCTCGGGGTTCGGCAAGAATGGAGTCAACTCCTGTCTGAGCGATCGCCTACCTTGCATACACAACAACAACAAAAGATTACGCGTATCGAATGTAAAATAATTAACTAACTACTATTGACATTAACAATAAAGTAATTAAGAACGCCATTAGCCTTAATCCATCCCCGGCAACGGCGCCAAATTTTTGATCGATGGATTCTCGACGCTTTAGTTTGAGAATCCGTCTCCGCAAGAGTACGGAGTCGATTGTAGGGCGGCGAGTTCTTCCCGAGTCGTGTCTCTCGAGAATGGATGTTATCGGCTTATCGGTGTCTTACTTGCTCTTATCGTCGATTGAAATTAAACTAATCTAAACTAGGAAAGCAGTAGTCATTGATTTGGTTTGGGTTTTTATAACTAAACTTAAATTGAAATAGAAGTTTTGAAAGCATTAAAGTGTGAAAAGGAATTTAAAACTTATTTAAAAATGATTAATCTAAACAACACAAATTAAACCTAATTTAAAAACCTTAATTCAGCTAAACTATTCAACTAAGAAAGCTTATAATTTGAATTAAGGAAAAAGGAGGGAAAATCGAAGTCTTACTATTTGAAAGAGTCAACAACATTAATTTAGCAAAACTCAAAGTTTAAGAAGGAAGATTTTATAAAAACTTCTAAAAAGTTGAGAAATTGGTCTAAACAAGCAAACAACTTAAAAGCATAAGTTCAAAAGCTCAAAAGCTATAAAATGAAAAGAAAGGAAATTTGAGAATCTAAACAACAACTAAACTATGATCCACACATCAAAACAAGGATTAAAGCAATAACATGAAAACAAAACAAGCTAAATAGAGAAATACTACCAAATACTTGATTCCACAAAAGCTTGACAGAGAAAGCTTGATCGTCAACAATGGATACATCAACTTGAGAAATTCTTCAAAAGATACACCAAACTAAGCTTGAGCTGCTTGCTAACAAGGATCTAACAACTAGCTAAAAACCCAACTAATTAACTAGAATTTAAAATGATCAAATAAAAAGGAAAAATGTTCAATGGTTGGAAGGGACTTTCTCTGGTGTAGAAAGTCCCTTTGCAAGTGGTGAGTTGATGAAATGACGTTGGTTACTTTATCCTTCACCCAGGGGCAGAATCGTCCAGAAGCAGCGAAAATCTGCTTTTCAGTCGATCGACTATAAAGGAGTCGATCAACAGGCAGTCGATCGGTCATGTCGGTAGTCGATCGACTGCGCTGTCCAAAACGGCCAAAATCCCTGGAATCCAGTCGATCTTGGGGTTTCAGTCGATCGACTGCACTTCCAGTCGGTCGACTGGATTGCTGCACCCGGCTCGATTCCTAGTTCTCTTCACGCTCGCCGGTTTATCGAACCTCGTTCGCTGTGAATTCTTGCCTATCCATACGATCCCGAGTCGAGTGAAAATGGTACCAAACGAGCACGGGCCCCGCTTGAACGTCCTATGTCCAAGAGAAAACGAAAGAGTGAAAAAAAACTACAAAAACTAATAAAAAACGTACAAAAACTAAGAAAACCTAGAACTAACGAAAAATGGCCAACTCGACTCCTAAAATACCTAAAAGCAAGCGAAACACACGCAACGTGATGCAAAAACGGTAATAAAAATATGTACAAAAATATGCAAATCAAGCACAACAAGTGGAAAAGTGATTTTATTATTTGAAATGGAGAGAATACAGTTTTTAAGAATTCTATGTAGTACATTATTGGAAGGATGCCCTAGTCTAAGATGCCATAACTGTGAATCTGCTTCCTTGTTTTTATTCCTGAGCTCGGTGATGAGGGTACTAGGGTCTTGACTTCTGAGAGAAACAGGTGCATGGTAGGAATCGGCAGTGGGGGTGTTGACGAGCTGTATGTCAAGTTTGTAAAGGTCATTCCTATGAGAGCCTCTGAGAAGGGTTTGATGGGTAACTTGATCCTTAACACAACAAGAGGTAGGATGAAATTCAAAGTACACAGAGTTATCTTGAGCAAGTTGAGAAACACTAATGAGGTTTTTAGTTATATGAGGAACATGAAGGAGTTTTTTGAGTAAGAAAGATTTATTACTGGATTTGAATTGAGAATTACCACTATGAGAAATACACAAACCTGATCCATTTCCTACTTCAACCTTGTCGTTGCCTTTGAATACTGAAGCAATGTTCAGATTGGCAAGGTCATTAGTGACATGATTAGAGGCTCCTGAGTCTGCATACCAACTTGCATCACAACCTGAGACAAGTGACAGGGCAGAGGGATCAATGGACTGGGTGATTGGATAAGCTGAGTAGGAGCTCACAGAGGTGTTTGAGCCATTCTGAGCATTATTGGATGGTGCAGTGTACGTAGCATAAAATCTGTAATAGCACTTGTGAGCAGTGTGGTTCGAGTAACCACAAATTTTGCATGGCGACCTATTACCTGTCCTGAAACCTCTTCCACCTCTTCCTCTATTGCTACTATTCCTTCCTCTGCCACCTCTTCCAAAGTGGCAACCTCTTCCTCTATTAGCTTCTGCAGCAATCCAGTTTTCTCTTCTTTGAGCAGAGGACTGAGTAGTAAAATTGATAGTAGGTATCGATCTTTCTGTATTGATGAGACTTGAGGAATTTTCAACTTCCAGTCTGGTTTGATAGCTCAGTACCATGAGTAGGATGTTTCTGAGAGTTGAGTGTGTCACTCCTAGCAGTAGTTGCTACAACCACTGGGTCAAAATCTTCTCCTAGCCCAGTGAGAACATGCATTGCTTGGTCTTCTTCAGAGATTAGTTGGCCGGCAGAAGCTAGCATGCGCAACAAGTTTTTATTCGTTAGCCTAATCTCTAATGCTCATGTTTTCTTTCTTGATGGAGGAGAGTTGCATCTTTTACTGCATTTTTCTGGCTGCAATTTGATTGGAGAAGTTAACTTCAAGAGTTTGCCATATCTCTCTTAAGGATGCAAGACCAACCATCATGGTGAGTAAATTTTCAGAGAGAGAAGAGAGAAGTCATGATTCTAACAACTGATCTTGCCTAACCCAAAGTAGGAATTCATGGTTTACGGATCCTTCTGCGATCTGGGATGGAGGTCTGATTTCTCCAGTGAGGTAGCCTTCAAGGCTGTATCCTTTGACGGTTGTGTAGACTTGCATATTCCAAAGCAAGTAATTTGAATCATTTAACTTGATCGAAATAAGCTAATTTTGCAGCATAATAGATGAGTTTGAATTTTGTGAAGATAGAGTGTTATTCCAAATTACTAAATGAGTACCATCAGAAAAAATTCCTTGACTAATTGGGTGTTACCCTCCATGAGAAATAAGAAGAGAAGAATAAAGATGAAGAGGTGTTCACATTCAGGCAAAAACCCGCTCTGATACCATGAAAGAAAACAAAGAACTCATATTTGACACGAATGAAAAATTCTAGTGTTAACTTTTATGTATATTCATTCAATCATTTTCTCAATGATTACAACAAAGAATGTTACAGTTATTTATAACAATATGTCTGACAAATGTAGGCCTATAATATATGATTAGAAATGCTACAATACATACTGCAATGTCTACCTAAATTATGTGGTCACTAATATTACAGTACAATCTGACAACTGTATTAGGCTGGATGTACTAGATTAGGTCTGACATCAATATCTGACGTAGTGTAGTCCGACCTCTCATGAGACCCATTACTAGCTTCTTATGCGACCTCTTGGCGACCTCTCGTACGACCTGAATGATCGGCAATCTTGCGACCTGGCGTTCTACTCATCTTCAGGTCGCTGAGCTCTATATGACTATGCGACCTGAATTTACCAGGTCTCTCTCTATTAAGAACCACCCATTTCGCTTGGTAGTCAACGTTTTGTTTAATTGTTGATTACGGTTCGCGGTTACAAAACGAACTTCGAAACGATTTTGGGTGGTTCGATTTCAAATTGGGATAAACTCAAACCGTAAACAGACCGTTTAGAAATTCGAAAATCAAAAGATCGATATAAGATTAATCAAAGGCTAAAAAAAATAACTAACCGCCAGTAACGGTAGTTACAGACCTGTACCGACACCGATTTTCATCCGACTTTATTATGGTTCGCTTACTGCGGGTTATTTTAACCAGCTGTTAAAAACACCGCCAATTTAACCGATTGTGCATGTCTAGTCTTGTATACAAAAACGCGCGGATTTACATGATAAAATAAAATGTAATTGAGATTGTAAAGTGTTTTTTGTTATTTTCATTTTATTCTTAACTTTTTTAATATTATAATAAACAAAGTAAGATACACAAAGGTTTAGCTTTTTTAGTAATTATTTCATTCGTCTCATTCTATCTGTCGCAATTGACCATTTTACAGAGATTAAGAGGGATGATTGGTGTTCTAATTATAGGTATCAAATGACCATAATATCATTTTGTTTAAATTAATTAAAAGTGTGAAATAATAAAGGTAGGGGTAAAATTAGTAAAATAACCTTTACTTTTTATTGGGAAAGTAAAAACTAACAATGATTATCTCGTGAAAATATAAATGCGACAGATAGAGTGGGACAAAAAAAAATTAAATTGCGACAGATAATATAGTACGAAGGGAGTATTATTTTTAAAAAAGAAATAATCTTATTTTTCTGTATAACGAAAATGAAAATGATATCCATCTTTATATTAGGGCAGCACTCTTGTTAGGTCGGACTAACGAATTATCTGTTAGACCAAAATTTCATATCGATACATCATAGTACAAAAGTAAATATATTATAATAAAAAACTAATATATTATAATACCAATATATCATAATATAAAAACTAATAAATCATAACACGAGTTAGAGATTTATTAAATACTTAACGAATCATAACTCGTCAATGTACATTAACCTTGTAGCTTGCCTTATCTTTACGGATGGAAAAGTATAAATAATTACAATTCCGTGTACTATGTGTAATGTTTAAAATCAGTGAGGAAGATAATCAACGGTTAAGCAACCAATGTATGAGTTTTCTGTAACTAGGTATGGTAGTCTTTGTAATTATCTGTATAATTAGAGGAATTAAGTTGTGATAAAACTTTGAAAATTGGCCTCTCCATGTCTACGGGGCTGACCGGCTGACTAACTAGCATTGGTCAATGGTTGTCGGCAAAACCCAGGAAACAGGGACAAATGAAAGGTAATAATTAGATATAATTAACACACAATAGTACAATTAAACAAACTTTTGACTTATTTATCGAACATTTTCTGTGCGCTGATGTTGAGAACCAAATTCCAACTTAATAATCATTATAATTATTGGTTTCCAGAATTATCACTCCCCAGTTGCCCCGATTTCCTTTCCTAGAGTTTGAACCGCGATTCAAGTCATTAAAATAATTAAAAGAAATCCTCTCAATTGGAATACTAGAAAAATATTAAATCCTCTCTTATTAGAGAATGTCATATTGTTACTATATTTAACTTAAAGTATATCTTGCGAGCATACAGGATTATTATTTTAATGTTTAATTTATAAAATAATTAAATATTATTATTTTTAAGTTATTTAGAATAAGTGATTATATATACCGTAAATGTAAATTATACGGTGCACCCGGGTGCACTTATCATAGTGCAATCTGATATATTTCTATTTGTTATATGATGTAATTTTATTTTTTAAAAAAATATATGTAAATAATATATATTTATCTTTTATGTATTGTATTCAATATAATGATGTATGTTTATATTTTTCGTAATATATCTAGTGATTTTAAGTGATATATCGGTGGAACATGTTCAAGGTGTTCCGGTGCACCATATAACAATCTCCCCTATATATTAATGCAAAATTCCCCTATCCTATATGTCTGCTTCTCATGCTTCGTTAGTTTTGGAAAAAAATTTGGTGCTTCAGTGTCATCCGAGCCTAATATTAACCTAATTTAGTATTATTTTTTTCCTTTTTATATATTTACCTACTTTAATACTTTTCTAATATTATATTTTGCCTAATTCAATATTTTCCTTTTATTACATCTTACCTACTATAATACTTTATTTAACATATTTTTTTCAATTCAATATCTTAATTTTATTTTTCTAATAAAAAATATAAAAAAATTATATCTAATTAGGAAAAACATATATAAGTTGAATTAATTTTTATTTACAATAAAAATTAAAATAGTTTTATTATAATTCTAAATATTTATATAAGAAAAATATCAATTATATAAAGTTATTACAAAAGGAAAATAAATATAAAATATAAACTTAAAATTTTTTTATCTAATCCCAATATAATAAATTAAAAATAACATTAAACAAAAGATAATGTAATACTAATACTAATAATAAATTATTATATTCTAAATCTTTTTATCTAATTCAAATATAATGCATTGATACATATATATAATATATCTGCACGAACAAATTTGTATCTTACGCAGAAAAAAAATTAAAATAATATTACATATACTACAAGTTAGATTCACGATATTTTTTCAATAGAATTATCAGTGTCTTATAAATTTAATATTTTTTATCACATATTCACGTGTAATACGCGGGTGTTGTACATTTTACATTTATATTCTAAATCTTTTTATCTAATTGAAATATAATGCATTAATACATATATAATTATATATCTGCACGAACAAATTAGAATCTTACGCAGAAAAAGAAAAAAGAAATTAAAATAATATTACATATACAACAAGTTAGATGCACGATATTTTTTCAATAGAATTATCAGTGTCTTAAAAAAATATTCACATGTAACACGCGAGTGTTTATATTTTAAATTTTTTCAAGCTCAATTTTATGCGGGTTTCCCCGTTATTATTAATATTAATTAGACATCGATACAATGCTACACGAGTTGAGAGTATGACATCCGTTTATGCTTTTAAAGTATGTAAGTAATATTATTAATACAAAATAACATAATAATAATTAATAAGTAGAGATTAGGCACGGGTTTAGAATGTGATTTCTTTTGAATTTTTTATAAGTATGTAAAAAATTATTAACGAATTGAATCTAAGCATGAAAATAAAAATTTAATAATATAATAATTAATAAATAAATTAGACATATACAAGGCAAGAGTTGAGAATACATCATTTAAATTTCTCATTTTACATAAAAATTTATAATTATCGCAAATATTTTTTATATTTATCTTTTTTGTAACAATTGTATATATAGGCAAAACAACTTGTGTCATATCAGATTGACGGGCATGACCCGTCAGCCATTTGATGTATTACTTTTTTATTCAAAAATATAGATTTTTTATAATTCTGTGATTCGTGATATAATGTGTTTTTTTAATTATAATATATTTGTACTATGATTTTCTTTTAATTATAATGTATTAGTATTTATACTATGATGTATTTGTATGAATTATTTACCCGATGGATGATCCGACAGTGAGTCCTGACAAGTGTAGCGTGCGCGCGTGCACGCGCTCAAACACACACACGAGAACTAGAATTTTATCATATATTCACTACGTTCCAAATATACAGTCCAATATTCCTGTTTGGGACATACCAAATATATATTCCGGTTTCCTGTTTAGTACTCTCCCCATCCCCGTTCTATCTATCCCAATTTAGAAATGTTCATATCTTATTATATTTGTCACATTTACATTTTCAAAAGAGATTCATTGTTACTTTTCAATTTCTCATTAAGAATTAAATGTTACTTTACTAATTTTACTCATACTTTTATTATTACACTTTTAATTATTTAAACAAAAAAAAAATTATGATCATTTCATACATATAATTATAACTCCAATCATCTTTCATAATATCCGTGAAATGGTCAATTGAGACAGATAGAATGAGACGGGGTTGTATTAAATTTTCTATTCATTGACAAATATACCCTTATATTAAACACTACATTTAATGATTATGTTAAACCCAATAATCATTAAATAAAGGTATTATTGGAGTTTAAAATATAATTTGCTTTTCCAATAATACTTCTTAATTTATGTGCAAAATCAAAATGGACAATATAAGCAGGACAAAGGGAGTAATATCAATTTTTTATTATATAATTATAATGGTTTTTTTTTAATCAAATAAGGAATATATAAAATAATATAGTTTATCAAATTAATTAGATTTAAAATCCACGATTGGCCTTAAATTTTCAAATAAGAGAGAGGTTCTCATTTTTCTCTCTCTCCCCCTATCTGCCTTATATATTAATGCAAAATCCTCTTATCCTATGTGTCTGCTTCCCATGCTTCGTTAGTTTTGGCAAATTTTTTGGTGCTTCGATATCATCCGAGCCTAATATTAATATAATTTAGTATTTTTCTTTTTTATATATTTACCTACTTTAAGACTTTACTAATATTATATTTTGCCTAATTCTATAATTCTCTTTTATTTCATCTTACCTACTATAATATTTTCCTTAACGTATTTTGCCCAATTCAATATCTTACTTTTCTTCTTCTAATATAAAAAAATTATATCTAATTAGAAAAAATTTATATAAGTTGAATTAATTTTTATTTACAATAAAAGTTGAAATAATTTTATTATAATTCTAAATATTTATATAAGAAAAATATGAGTTATATAAAGTTATTACAAARGGAAAATAAATATAAAAATATAAACTTAATTTTTTTTATCCAATCCCATATAATAAATTGAAAATAATATTAAAATATATATATATGAAAAACTATTGTTATACCAAACAAAAAATAAAAACAAAGTGAAACAAAAAAAGATTACATAATAATACTAATACTAATAATAAATTATTATGCCTATAAAAATAAATATTAAATATATTTTAAATCTCTTTATCTAATTCAAATATAATGCATTGATACATATATTATATATCTGCATGAACAAATTAGTATCTCAAGCAGAAAAATAAGAAATTAAAATAATATTACATATACTACAAGTTATATCACATATTCACATGTAACACATATTCACATGTAACACGCGAGTGTTGTATATTTTATATTTTTTCAAACTCAATTTTCTACGGGTTTCCCCGTCAAGTTTAAGGTATTTTGATATGCTTTACAACTAATTTCGCGACTTAATGTTAAAAAAACTTGAAAATTCTCTATTGTGAAAATCAGTCTTACTTTGATTAGAACAAATAATGTTCTTCATATATCACAACTAATTTCGTGACTCATGGTAAAAAAACTTGCAAAATTCTTAATTCTCAAAACCAATTTTAATGTAATTAGAACAAGTAATGTTCTGATTTGTGTGTAAGAATTATTTATTATGAAAATAAAACAAAGAATGTTACGATTTGTATGTACCATTTTCAGTATTATTCGTTTGGTATTTTTAATGAGTATTACTCTTTCCAAATCCCGCATAATATGCGTGTGTCTGCTTCGCACGCTTCGTTTGGCAAATAAAAAGTTATGGTATTTCGATTGCGTAGGTTTCATCCGAACCTAATATCTACTTAATTTAATATTTTCATTTTATTGTATCTCACCTAATTTAATATTTTTATTTTATTATATTTTACCTAATTTAATAATTTTCTTTTATTATATTTTGTCTAATTCAATATTTTTTTTATTCTCCTAATATAAACATATAAATAAGTCATATATAAAATTAGTAGAATAGATCTAAGTTAGTTAATTTAATTAAAAGATAAATTCATAAGATATAATTTTAATTAGAAAAATATTATGAAATTATGAAATAACTAGTGTTTATAATAAATATTAGGGAACTTCTACGGTGCCTTCAAGATACCATTATTCACTTAATGGAATTTAATAGGGACCATTATATCAATTTTTGGTGTTTTAGATTAAGAGATTTATGATTGTAAATGCAGTGGGGTGGGGGGCATGATGCCATTAAAGATGTCATAGAGTTTTCCAAAATATTAATATAATTTTAATTTTATAATTTTAAATATTTTATATAGGTAAATTAAGATTTGTTTTAAATAATCTAAGTATGTAATTAAATATTGGTATGAATTCAATCTAATATAAAATATAAAATTATATAATAATAATAATAATAATTATTATTATTATTATTAAATATTGATTAGACATCGGTATAATGCGACACGAGTTGAGAGTATGACATCAGTTTAGGTTTTCAAAGTATGTAAGTAATATTATTAACGAACATAATCTAAACATTAAAATACAAAATAACGTAATAATAATTAATAAGTGGAGATTAGGCATGGGTTTAGAATGTGACTTCTATTGAGTTTTTATAAGTATGTAAATAAAATTATTAGCGAATTGAATCTAAACATGAAAATAAAAACTTAATAACTATAATAATTAATAAATAAATTAGACATGTACAAGACAAGGATTGAAAATACATCATTTGAGTTTCTCATTTTACATAAATATTTGTATTTATAGTAAATTTTTTTTATATTTATCTTTTGATAAACCCGGTGGAATACACGAGTATTAAACTAGTATGTGTGTGTGTGTGTGTGTGTGTGTGTGTGTGTGTGTGTGTGTATATTATTGTATTTGTTATCCTTTAAGTAGATGAGAGCACGAAATGACCATATAATTAATGCCGAAAATCAAGAAGTACGATGTGAAATAATAAAATTTTAAGGCGTAAAATGACAAGTCACATTAAAAAAGACAATTTATTACTAAATCACAATGTATTTGCAATGAATACTGAATTCCTCTACTTGTGTACCTATGGCCAAATTCACAAATTATATTGAAATCAATCATGAAATAGAATATAACATGCATTTGAAAGGTATTCAATAAATTACCACACATTTATTGAGATGTATGTTTGTACTTCTCATGAAAATAGCTACTTTCTGTGAATCTTGTCAAAAATGTGCACAAAATTTCTTTTTGTGAACCTTTTATTCAAATTGGTTTGGATATGGAGAGAATATTGGAGTCCACCTATCAATAACATGAAGCAAATGTGGCCCACAAAAAGAGGGGCGGGGTATTGGAAACTTTGTTTTACCTCCTAAATTATTCGCCTTCTTTTTTGGCTTACCATATAAACTTTCTTTTTTTTACAAATTACACTAAAAAAAAAAAAAAAAAAAAAAAAAAACACTCAGAATTGTCGATGGCCATATGCATCGGCAAACCATCAACAAATCACTTACCGACATATCAAGACCATCGGCGAATCCTTTGTCAATAACTTCAATTGCCGATGGATTTCTCATCCCGACGGACACCGCTGCCAGTAAGCTGCCATCGGGATTCTTAATTTTTTTTGGATTTACTGACGAATATTACGTCCGTCGGTAATTAATTAAATAAATAAATAAATATAATGCCAATAGCCTCCAAGCCCGTTAGTAAACAAAATACAATTTAATTTTACCGACGACTTCCATGTCCGTCAGAAAATAAAATGTATATAAGAAAATTGTATATTGTGCATGCATGGGAAGACCGATGGACTATTTGCGTTTGATGGATGTTGTTGTGAGCAGTGAGCTTACGCACATCGTTTACTAAATTCTTTAGCCCGACTTTGTACACTTCATCTAACTTATCAGACTCCAATTTCTTCAGCCTCAATTCATCGATAATTTTATTAGTCTCAGTCAATTCCTCGATCGTCTTAACAACATTCGATTTCTCATGATTCAAACCCTCGATCTCTAAACTCATTGTTACAATCATCGTGCCTTGTTTTTTGCGCTTGATCAGTTATCCGAGCATGGAACGGGTAGTTAATCTGTACAGCAGACATATCAAAAACAACAACATTAAATTCTGATTTCCAAATCTTTACAATGGTAAATAGTTAAATATTACCGAGTCTAGTCGAGTCTTTGGGAAGGAGTCGGTAAGATGAGGCTCGACTCGGTAATATTTACTGGTTTAACGATGTAAAGATTTAGAAATTAGAACTTAATGCTGTGAATGCTAATTCGTCGGTAAATTCATCAGTAATATCCATCGGTAGTTCGTCAACAATTAGTGCCATCGGGAAAGCCGTCGGAAATGCTAGACTTTTACCGATGGGTTGCTGACCGTCGATAATATCCGTCGGCCTTTTCAATTTCTTTTGTAGTGTTACCTCCCAAACAATATGGATATGACACAATGCCTCCTAATTACACTTTTCGGACAACAAAGTCTCCGAAAATGGTACACATGCGTTTGACATGCTTTCTTTAAGGGCAAAATAAACTTTCACCCCATAAATATTTTTAAATTTTAAGGCTAACCTAGAAATATAAAAAAACTACTATTGATACCTAAATAATGCCAAGTTTTCAAAAGCCCACATGGAATTTTACTCTTCTATTTCCACTATTAAAAATGAAATATACTGGTGGGGACATGAACGCTTATTAGATTCATTTCTGCAATGATGATAATATCTTGGAGTAGCATCCATATGAAAACACCATTCTTTCTTGTTTTAATTATTTTAAAACATCATATCACAGATTTTAAGACCATGATTTAGCATCAATTATATTCTTTCTTTATACATGAAGTGCTTACCTTTAACTGTTTGGATTTAATATCAAATAGAGAGTTTGATACTAAATTTTGAATTACCCATTTATTTGGACAGTTTAAGAATGTGATTATCTTACGGCGTATGTATTTTCTGGACTTTTGAATTTTAGTTTTCATCTCTCCTTTGTTCTCGGGTGCACTTCAATATATGTGTATTTAGAGAACTAAGGGGAGGTGCTGCCAAAATTTCCAGGTTCCCAGAATTCATAGTTAGATAATTTTATTACTGAACACCACATTCTTGAATGGGATAGGGCCCTTACAAAAAATTCAATCATTTTCTATAGGCACCCTCATAGCACTCAATTATTTATAATTTGATCATTTGTATATTATTAGTCATAATTAGAATGTTATAGGATGAGTTCTGATCGTAGTTGGATGTACAAAAGGAGGGAGGACAGTTATCTATCAAACACATTCGTGGAAGGGGTTGAGAGTTTCATACAATCTGCACCCACCCACCCATGGAGAAATGAAGGATGGGGAAAAATTGAAGTGTCCTTGTAGTCGTACTAAATGTAGGAATTGCAGTTACCACGATGTAAACGAGATCAAATTTTATCTCGTTAAAATGGATTCGTACCAGATTTTTACATTTAGACATTCCATGGTGAAACAAATCTTGATGCACGCATCGTGTCGACCCTGAGGTTCACATAGGAGGATCATCTTACGCCACTCCTGAAGAATACTCTAGTGCTTACATCAATATGGTTCACGACGCAACCGACCTAAAATTTTATATTGAGCCCGAATGTTAAAGAACTGCCTAATCCTGAGACCGCGAAGTTATATAATATGTTGAGTGCTGAAAATCAACCTTTGTATCCCAGATGTGAGAAATATTCCCAGCTGTCTCTAATTTCCCATCTCATGAACCTGAAGGCAGAAAATTGCATGTCCCATAAGTGCTATGATCAAGTACTGGATTAATCAAAGAAGTTCTGTCAAAAGATAATCATATACCATATGACTTCTACAAGAGTAAGAAGTTATTGAGGGGCATGGGCCTATCGGTCGAGAAGATCGATTATTGCATAAACAATTGTATGATCTATTGGAGAGACAATTCTGATTTGACCAGTTGCGAGTTTTTCAACCATCCTCAGTTCAAAACCGCTAAAGCAGGGAAAAGCAAAATGATAGAAAAGTAGCATTGTGTATAAGAAGATGTATTATTTTTCATTAACTCCTCATCTGCAAAGGCTTACTCATCTGCAGCAACTACAAAGGACATGAGGCGGCATGTTGAACACATTGTTGGCGATGGTATGATGCGTCACCCATCAGATTCAGAGGCCTGGAAACATTTCAATCAAACTCATCCAAAGTTTGTCGTTGAAAGTCGAAATGTAAGATTGGGCCTTTGCACAAATAGTTTTTCACCTTTTGGTAGTTTTTGGGTGCCATATTCCTTGTGGCCGGTGATATTCACACCATACTTTCCTCCATGGATGTGTATGAAAAAGCAATATATATTTCCGAGTGTTCTTGGTCCAGGCCCCAAAAACCCAAAGGATAAGATGGATGTGTTTCTACTACCTTTAATCACTGAGTTGAATTAGCTGTGGACGGTCGGTACACCCTCGTATCATATCTCTAAAAAAATATAATTTCCAATTGCGCGAAGCCCTCATGTGAATAATTAGCATTTTCCTCGCCTACTCCATGTTGTCTGGTTGGAGTACGACTCGGAGAACAACATGTCGATATTGCATGGAACGTTCAGATACATTTACACTCAAGTGCAGTGGGGAACAATCTTGTTTTGATAATCATCGAAAGTCTCTTGATTGTGGTCATCCTTTTCGAAAAGATAAAAGGAATTTTTGAAAAAATAGAAAGGTGGAAACTCCACAATCAAGCGTATGGTCAGGAATGGAGATTTTGGCAGAGAGAGAAATTTTAAGGCTTTTGAATGTTACTGGTAAAAGCCATCAATGGACGCATAGCAAAATCAAGTGGTTGGAGGAAAAGAAGCACATTTTGGGTACTGGAGCACAATTTTGATTCGACATAATCTAGACGTTATACACATCGAGAAGAATGTATTTGATAATGTTTTCAACACGGTTATGAACTGAAGGAATATTGTTTTCATCTCGGCCTACAACAACTGGCGGCAGGAAAGTATCCTAAAGCTTGTTACACATTGAATAAGACATCAAAAGTCACCTTGTGTGAGTGGGTAAAAGCTCTTCAATTTCTAGATGGATATGCATCAAATCTAATGCGTTGCGTTGATATGTAGGGATTGAGATTGGTTAGGATGAAGAGTCATGACTATCATGTGTTCATGCAAAGGTTGATAATTGTCTTTCGAGAACTGCTTCCCCATCCTGCATGGATGGCCCTCACAGAGCTGAGTTTGTTTTTCAAGAACCTCAGCTGTAGAGTTTTTGGGACTGATGATATGAGTCATTTAGAGCGTGACGTTCCTCTAAGTTTGTGTCACCTTGAAAAGATCTTTCCGGCTAGTTTTTTGGAATCCATGAAGCATTTTCCAGTTTACTTAGCATACGAGGCGAGAATTGCAGGTCCAGTGCAATATATGTGGATATATCCATTCAAGAGATTTCTTCGCAAACTGAAGGACAAAGTGAAGAACAAGGCGAGCGTTGAGAGATCAATAGTAACTGAATATCTTATCGAAGAGGCGTCAACTTTCACTTTGTACTATTGTGGAGATCACGTTTTAACGAAAAGGACAAACTTGACTCATAATGATGATGGACAAAATAGTGATTACTATGATGATGACGTTCCCTTAGTGTTCAGAAAATAAGGTGAAACATTCGCAGCATCGGGAAAAATATTCTTGAGCAAAGTAGAATTCGATGCGGCAAAAAATTATATTTTAATGAACTGTGAAAAAGTACAATATTTTATCAGGTTTGAAGTGTCATTATTTATAGTTTGTAATGAAATATTAATTGTATAATAAATTAAGATAATTTTTAATTTTATTCAAATGCAGAGTCTCCACGGAGGTTGTAAAATAGTCCCAACCAAACATTACAGACGGTGGACTGAACAAAAAATAAAAAAATGAATTTCCTGATTGGTTTGAGAAATATGTGAGTTCTTCTAAAATAATTATATATAATTGTGACATATGTCACTTAAATTGATATCTTAATAAATATAATGTTACTTTCCATTGTTATAGGCACAAGATCCCTTGAACAATGTCACCAACAAGTACATTAAGAGTCTAGCAGTAGTAGGTCTAGCACGATTCTGCATATCATGGTTGCAAGGTTAATGGATACAGATTTCACAGAGTTGCATACGGATCAAATGGGTCAATTTCGAGCACTGATCTCTGTATAAAAGGAATAAATTATGGGGATGATGAGTATGACTACTATGGGCGTCCCGTAGAAGTTGTTAGACTCGACTATACTGGCTTGCCTTACATGAGCACACTGATATTTAATTGTGAGTGGTTTGATCCAACTCCCACAAGCACAAAGGCTCATCCTCAGTACAATCTTGTCGATGTCAATTATAACTGTAGACTCAATCACTATGAGCCATTTGTACTTGTTGCCCAAGCTGTTCAAGTTTACTACTGCCCGTATCCAAGTTTGAAATGAGATAAGCTGGACTGGTTGGCAACGTGCAAAATTATAGCGAGATCAACAATAGATTTTATCGAGTCTATGATGCCTAATCAACCATTTCAAGAGGAGCAGATAGAAATACACAACTCAATACAATTAGAGGATGGAGATTTCTAATTACACGTCGACCTTATTATTAATGAGTCGGTTGAACTTTTTGATGAGACAGAGGAGGAGACAGAAGATGAGTTTCTAACCGATGATGAAGATACGAATGAATATGAGTTTGATGATAACCTAGATATCTAAAGTGTCGGTTCAAGTTAATTATGAAACTGATACATACATATATAGTTTGATATTATATTAATTCATTTATCTGGTTTAATTGTGCTTAAATTTTAATATATTCTTAAATGAGAGGTAGAGGTCGAGGACGTTCTTCTCTAGGCCCATCCTTGGGCCATGCTCCTCTTAGTTCATCATAATCGTCTCATCGTCACTTAGAGGATGAAGACGTTGATATGATTGACTTATCAGTAGGGACTCCGCAAACGATTATAGCCACCCCATCTGATGCTAGTACATCAAGAAGCCTCATCCCACCACGTCCTAGTATGATTGAGGTCTATGTCGTCCCCCCGAGGTAAGTAATTTTAATTTAATTTTTATTTCTAATAAATTCTTTATTTTAATATATTGCTCTAATAAAATCTATATTTTACTAGGCTACGCAGTCACTCGCCGGAGTTACCGATGATTCTTTGGCTGATCCACGAGGCTCGTGTACACCCCATGGGTGGAAGTACGAGAATATTTCTCAGTCTCATTGTCAGTTGTGGTGTCCCGATTTTTTGTTAATTAAACTAATTTTATTCTCAAAAGTTGTTATATATAATGATTTTTATTAATCAGATTGTGTTGTTTTGTTATGCAGAGGCGCTGTTATTGGGACCCTACTGTGTATTCGGAGGAGGTCGTACAGCGTAACTTCTATAATTCTATATCCTACTCGTGACGCAACCGTCTCAATGAGTGGAAGGCGAAGTGGAGTTGGGTGGTGGAGTTCGAGAAGTCGGAGGATAAGAAACAGTCCTAGCAAGCAAGCAGGAATAGGATGAGTGAGTTCAGCGGATCTGGTACTGGGATAGCCAAGCATAGAGAAGGATCTCAGACTGCCATTGGTCATGCACGTCAGCTCGTTAGTAAAATTAAATGTGTTTATAAATTAGCACATAAATAATTAATTAGCTCATAATTAGTGATAAATTAAAAAAGAATTTAAATATCGTATACAACGTGAGGATCTGGGTAGGGAACCCACTTCATTCGAGCTTTTCTTGACTATGCAACAGAGATTCGACGGCTCTTTCACTGATCCTCCTTTTGCAGCAGATTTTTGTAAGTATTCTTTTTAGATGTAACTAATATATATATATATATATATATATATATATATATATATATATATATATATATATATATATATATATATATATATATATATATATATCATTCTTAATCCTCGTAATGGTAAATTATACATCAATCAAAATATTGTAGGAGGAGTATCAGAGACGTCTAGAGGAGGCTTATATTATATTATATTATATATATATATATATATATATATATATATATATATATAGGGTTGGGTTCAAATAGAACCATGTCATTATATGCGAACCTAGGGACTAATCTTGACCATTAGATTGGATAATCTTGATGGTTGAGATTATGACATGTCAGCATGGTAATAATTTAAAAAAATCAATTAAATAATTAAAAAGGGTATTTTGGACATATAACGACGTTTATGAAGAGCACTAAATTGCTTTTTAAAAAGCACAACGGATATATAACTGCAAATTCAAAAATTTATAATAAAACTCAAATCTTCAACGAACCATAACTTTTTTAATTTTTATTCATTTTTAATAAAATATATATCAAATTAATCACATTCTCAAGATCTACGATTTAAGATACATATTGCATATTTAAAAATGTAAAGATAAATAAATAGAATTAAATTTAAAAATCTGAATATTAAAAGCATTGTATATGACTATTTATAGCACTACACAAGTCTTCAACAGTGCTTGTTTTTTATGTTGGCAGTGCTAGTTTCTTGGAGTGCTTTCTAAATATTATTGTGGCTCCTTTTTTACAACACGACCACTACTTTTTATTTTTCAACATCACCGCCGAGAATTGGCCAACAACCACAGCCGCAACACCGGGTATTCCTTCAAAAAGCATCGGGGCCCCAATTCAAAAAAGGCCTTGGTCGCCACCGTGCCCCTGCCGATTTCTCCCCAAAGCACCAGGGACACCATCAACAACACAATTGGACTGCGCATTTGATGTCACACACGTCAACTTTTTAACTCTATATACTTACTTCAAGTTAAATAGGGAATTCTCAACAAGCTTGGGTTTTGAAATAATTGGATAAAAAACAAATAAATAAATGGTCGCCATCCRCATCCCAATCCATCTACTAGAAGGGCTCCCGCATTGGTCCCAGCGCCAATGAGCAAATCATCCCTACCAAAAAAAAAAAGAGAGAGAAACTTGTCAAAAACGATATTGTAATCTCAATTAAGCAATATATATATATATATATGTTAATTCTGATGTACCTGTGAATTTGTTTAGGGAATTGTATATGGTGAATAACTGGAAAATCCAAGGAGTTCTCTGAAAGATACTCAAAAATCCTGCAACCAYCAAGATACTCAATCTATTTGATTTAAAWWTACATAAATAAAYATTTTTATAATTTTAAATAAATTACCTTCTCRCAGCATGAACTCTGCTAATTTTATCTTCGGCGGCACCGCCGCCACCCTCGCCGTCGTCTACGGCTCCTCCACCACCGTCTGCTCCATCGTCGCGCAGCAGCCCGTCCATCAGGTTCAATGCTGGCGTAACGGCCGCCTCCTGCCGCCCATCCTCCCGACCACCTCATTCGACGCCGTCGCCGGCGGCCACGACACACTCTGCGGCGTTCGCTCTAGCGGTTTCAGCCTCCTCTGCACGTCCTTCGACCCCAAGAGGATCTACAACGACGCTTCGTCTCCGCTGACCTCCCTCGACTTTGAAGGGAGAGGGTGCTGTCGTCGATGGCCGATGGGGGAGGGGGTGCTGCGCCGGCCGTTTCCGAATTTTGGAGAAGAAATGAGAGAATGAAGGTGGGGATAGAAGACGGGAAAGGGGGATGGGATTTGGGTAGTGTTTGTTTGGTATTTAATATGATTAGGGGCTTTTATAAATTACCTAAAACCCCTTGGTCTACCATATTAATAATTTAATGAATTTAAAAAAATAGAAAAAATCTGGTTCACACAAATGATTAGATCTACGGTCAAAATTAGTCCCTAGGTTCGCATATATTGACATGGGTTTCATTTGAACCCAATCCTATATATATATATATATATATATATATATATATAATCATTTTTAATCCTCGTAATAGTAAATTATACATCAATCAAAGTATTATAGGAGGAGTATCAGAGACGTCTAGAGGAGGCTCGTGCTTCATCACAGGATCCTGCTAATGTTGACGAGAACGCGGTCTATCTACAGACTGACGGGGTGAAGAAGGGTTGTCAGTTTGGCACGGGATGTTTAGGATATCTTCTGGCTTTGAAGACTTCCAGAGGTGGTACCTCATCTGCTCCAGATAAACGTGTCTCAAAGCTCCAGACGCGGATGAAGTTTTGAAGAGCCAGGCCGAGAGTTAGCTCGAGGCGAGGGAGCAGGCACATCAGGAGCAGATCCAGGCAATTTGAGAGGAGCATGCGCTTCAGCGGCTCAAGATGGAGGTAACTCTCCATGAGCAGGTGATGTATGAAGTTGCCGCAGCGATGAGAGCACGATGTCGGCGGCCATCCTCTGATACTCCATGTGGTTCTCCAGCTGATTCTCTAGATGATTCTTCAGTGTAGTTGTTTTAAGAACAAAGAGTATTTATGTTTAGTATTTTATTTAAACTTTATACATTATACGATATAATTTTTAATTAATTATATTTTTTTTAGAATATGAAAATTAATTTTCATATTTGGTTTTTGATTTGTGACATAAATTCAGGTAAAAATAACAAATAAAATGAAATAAAAATGAAATTTAAAAATATATTTATTTAAAAATGCTAACGGGTGGGACCCGTCATCATCATTTGAAAATCACTGACTAGTAGATCCTGTCAGCAAATGTTGACGGCTAATATCCGTCAGCATTATTTAAAATTGCTGATGGGTATGACCCGTTAGCATATGCTGGCAGGCATCCCCCGTCAGCAAATGCTGACGGATAACGAATTTTGGGCATGATGTTGGGCGTTACTCGTCAGTAAATTGATGCTGACAGGTTTGCTGATGGATCCGCCTATCAGCAAACAACATTTTTTTTTTGTACTGTCGTATTATTACTACTTCAATTATTAACCTAAGGATCAGATAAAACCTTAGTCCCATTGCACCCTGGATCTAATTTAAGAAATACCCGAATCACCATCAATTTTATAACTAAATATTTTCACATATATTGCATAGGATGTATTTCCAACCAATATTTAAGTTAAATAATGGAATAAGATTTATTTCTCTTAATTTATGATTTGATCTTGTAGTGTTAATTCAATTTTTAAATTAAGAAGTAGATAGACCGTTCATCTAGTCCAATTTGTCGAGGGAAGTAATTTAAGAATATATCAATTAATATCAATTTATAACAAAGTGTTTGCATCGGGATGTATTTTTAAATAATATCTAATTTAAATAAGTGAAACACTATTTTTACGCACATATTATGACCTATATAGTTAGGTTTGATCTCATATTTTTGCATATATAATGTGTTTTAACTTCTTCTTGTATTATTTGGACGTTATTATGTGTTTGATATGTTTTTTTTTTTGGTAAGACTTTTGGAGCTTATTTGGGCTCAAAAAGAGCACAAGGATGATAATTATTGAGAATCGGACCGAGGCTAAGGGAAAGAAGAACCCACAAGGCCAAAATCAGAGTTAGCCCATACAACCCATGAGTAAACGGAGCTTAGATATTTACTATCAACCCCATTAACGGTCAATGGTGAGGTTTCTACTATGACATGTTTTCATGGCAACCACTATCATCTCATTTATCGTTCGATAGTGAGGTAGCTACTAGGTCAAGTCTTCACAACATCCATTATCGACTCGACTATCGATCGGTAGTGGGGTTGATAACGGGCCAAAAGACATTATAAAGCGGCTGACTATCGGAGTTAATAGTTGGGATTTTCTTTCATACTATATAATGTGTCCTGAAAGCTGCCTAGAAGAAGGACTGACCATTATAGAACATCATCCACCATAAGATAGTATAATTTTGTGAGGTTCAAAGAAGTTGAGAAGGAATTTGAAGAAAAGACAACATAAAGAAGGATCCACACGCTTCAAGGGTTTAATATTCTTTATCTTTTCATTATGCAGGCTAAGTATTCGATAAAACGCTTGATTGAGTTTACAAACATGTTTAGCTAATTTTCTTCATTCTAGGGTTTGGATGAATATTGATTGAATAATGTTTTGATACTTTTTTCGATTCAAGTATGATTTGTTAGCTATTTTCGTGTTTTAATTTCTTGATCATGAGTGATAAACAATTGCTTGTGTTTCTTATGTTTCGATTAATTGACAACCTTTCAAAAACTACTAGCTTGATAAATCATAACTCGAGAGATGATGTTTATCAATAGGGTTTCAAACACGAAACACTTTACTCAGTAAGATCAAGAGGTTTAAGATTAATAGTAAAGTCCTACACACCTTTCAACAAATCTTTAAAGTCATATAAATCTTTTAAACCTTTTGGAGTTCTAAGTATGAGTTCAAACGGACATGTTGTTTCATACTTTAAATATACAGTTCAATCACTTTGAGAGAAGGTCTAAACTACTATTGTGATTCTCTTACAGAGAATTGAATCAAAATATGCTTGATAGATTGAAAAAGGTAAACATTAAAAAAAATTATAATTCCAAACCCCAAAATACCCTCTATTATTTAAATTCTCCCAAATCTTACAAATTGCGATTTGATCTTGTTTAGTTTATAATTTTAATAGTTTAGAACCTTTGTTTATGATGACACAACTCAAATCATTTTATATCATTTATATAAAACTACATTATTTAAATTTTATTACTTGTCAAACCTAAACCATATATGGTTCTTGTGGGATTCGACCTTAATCTTTTAATACTACATCTATATCGTATATTTTCAGTTAGATAGAGTATTTGAACAGATAAGTTTTTATTACTCGAACTAATCTCTAATAAAATAGGAAGTGGTCAAATTCTTAGACCTGTTGCCCGGGGTCATTGGGTTTATATTTACAATGATATAATTGATAAACTAATTTTAATTTAAATACTTTTTATATTTTATAATTTTGAGTGAGTGAAATCTTCAGATGGTGAAAGTACAGGATGGCAATGCAACCATTCAACGTGAATAAACAGATCTAGAAACTTTAATTGCAAATCTAATTTTAACCACCAGCACCACCACGACCATCCATTTAAGAAATGCTTCAACCAAAATTAAATCTAGTGTGTGGAGGATCTATTGTTCCAGCAATTCAAGAAGACAAGTTTCAGTTGTCCACGGGTTTGATTTCGATGGCTCAACAAATCTAATTCGGTGGAGGTACAAGTGAAAACCCAAATGCAAATCTGGTGTAATTTCTCAAGATTTATGGAACAATCAAGATTAATAATGTTTTGATTGACGCAATAAAGATTTGTTTGTTTCTCTTTTCTCTAAAGCAAAAAAGTGAAGTTTTGATATAATACTTTGGGATATGGAGGCATCGAGACATGGACTTAACTATATCAAAGGTTCTTATTCAAAATTCTCCCACCAAGCAAAATATCGAAATTGAAAAGTGATTTTTCTCAATTTCACCAATATGATGGCGAAAAATTGCATGAAGCGTGGGATATGTTTAGAGAGTTATTGAGAAAATTCCCCTAACACGGTTTTCCTGGCAATTAACAATTTTGTTACTTCTACACTGGGCTAAGCGGACAAACAAAGATGATCGTGGACGCCTCATCAGGTGGTGCATTATTATCAATAAATACTATTATTTCAATGTGTATTTTGGAAGAGCTGGCGGCAAATGATTACCAATGGCCAATGGAACATCCCACGTAGAGGAAACATGCACCTACAAGCGAAAATGTCAATAACGGTGTTTGCATCTCAAATAGCAAACATGAGTAAAAAATAGACATGATGATGGATTTGTACATATTTTTATGTGATTTTAGTGTGTTTTTACATTGCGTTCTGTGTGTTTTGTCGGGTTTTAGGTTTCTATTTGTCTCGTTTCTCTTCTTTTTAGTATTTCTCGTTTCTTATCTCATTTTATATTTTTATCCTTTATTTTATAAGTAATAGTCTAATTATGTTTAATTTTCTCTTTCAGCTTCGAGACGACGAAGATTGGACGAGCAATGTGCTGAAATGACACTGGGTACCAGTTCGATACTGGGTTACCCAATGTCCAAGTCCTGCCGACGTTAGCTGCTCGCGTCGACACCGGGAGCCGCCTACATCGACTGACACACTCATCGATGCTCTTGAGCTTCAAATCTATAAAACTTTCTGTGAGCGTCAATCTATATATCGTCTGCTGAAGCACACATGCCAGCGCCTATCGACGCAACCCTACCGACACGCAAAACTGAGTTATGGCTAGCGTCGATCGCATACATCGATCTACGCTCAAATCGATGAAACTCTCTTTGAGTGCCAAAAAATGCCCTGTTGATCGACGCACTATGCACCGACACCAGCAAACCGCACATGTCGATGCCGAGACCTGGCAAGCATCGACGCCGAGTCTGGCACACGTCGATCGACGCCTTCGGCAGTTTAGCGGTTGTTTTAGGGAAAATCTATAAATACCCTGTTGTTTCTTCATATTTTCATCAGACATACTAGGGGGAAGGTTCAAATACGCTCAGATACTTCAAGCCCCTTCCCATTTACGTTAAATTGAAGAACTCGGTTGATGATCAAGTCATTTCTCCATTTCTTGTTCATTCGTTTTGGAGATATCATTTCATTATTGTAGATCGTTCATCTTCTACTGATTTCATACAAATTATAAGTTTCCTGCACTTTTTATTTGCCTTTTGATTTGGTTTAAACGTTGTACTTTCATTCGGCTTGTTATTAGTTCAGTAATTCAAGCACGTTTTAATTCGCTAGTTTAATCATGTTTGTTTTCTCGGTTTATAAATTCTAGTTTTATCTTTGTCCATTAGCTTTAATTTTAGTATGTTCGGTTTCAAATTCGTAGTTGTAGAAACCCACCCTAAAAATGGATCATATGTTTATTAATAGAATTGTTAAAAAAACATTTATAGACGACGATTGCAATTCCTTGTGATTCGAGTCGAGTCAATCTTATCGCCTACAATAGCTCCGTTCTCTTGCGGACGAGCTTTCTATTTTTAAAAGCGAAAAAGTTGATTCAAAATTTGGTGCCGTTGCCGGGGAATTGACAAAGGCTTTCCAAAAATGTTCGTTCGTATATGTTTTGTTTAGTTCGTTTAATTTGTGTTCTTTTGTTTCGACTGTTTTAATTATTTGTTTGAATGCAAGGACGTGGGTCCTTTGGTGGAGAATTAGTTCCTTTGATCGACAACATTCACCGGGTAAATTGTGCAAGACTCACATCGATAGCAGAATCATCGATGGATCCACCTGGAGCAAATCCCACAGAATCGAACCCGTCGGAGCTCAAAATGAACAAAATAATGTTCCAAATTCACCACCATTTAATCAAGACCATTTCAATCAACATGCTAACAATCACGGTATGCAACTTAATCAACAACAAATTCCATACTTCCATCATAAACAACCGTTCAATCATCAACAACAATACCAACGGCCGTTCCATCAACAACAACAACCGCTCAATCATATGTCGTTCCATCATCATGAGCCTCAGCCAGCTCGTATGCGCGAATTTGCTCAGGCCGTAATTGGCCCCTCTACATCATGCATTCGCCTAGGCCCAGCGGCCCGATATTATGAACTCGAGGCCATACATTTGAATCTTTTACCCTCTTACTACGGGCGCCTTAACAAAGATCCGATAACTTTCATCCAGAAATTTTACTCTGTTATCCAAACATTTCCATTGCAAGGACTTCGTGAAGAATAGTTGAAGATGAGATGTTTTCCGTATACGTTAAAGGACAAAGCGGAGACTTGGTTTTTTTCATTGGAGCCTAATTCTCTTACTAATTGGGACATGGTGTATGACCGCTTCATGGGGAAAGATTATTCGAATCAAACAATGGCTCAACTCCAACTAAAGATAGCGTCATTCAATCAGTCGGAAGGAGAAACATTCCATGAGGCTTGGGAACGTTTTAAAGAATTATTGACGCAGTGTCCACATCATCATTATCCACTAGAGCTCGTCAATCAATTTCTTTATGATGGGCTTATTCTTACATTTCAGTATATGGTGGATAATGCAGCAGGGGGAGAGATCGGATCACGAACCGCTCAAGAAGTATGAGACATATGCGAGTCAATAAGCTACAATTCTCAATAGAAAAGTTCGCAATCAAAGAAAGTAAATGTTTACGAGATCGAGATGTCACATACATTCCCTAACGATACCGATAGACTTGTCGAGTTAACAAGGCAAGTGGCCTCATCGCAAACCCAAAATACACTTTTATCTCAAGGCATATCTCAATCATTAATGACGTGTGGCCTTTGTGGAGTGTATGGACATGGCGCGAATCTATGCCAAGCAATGTTCGAGCAGACTGAAGGAACCAACGAACAAGCACTCGGTGTTCAAGGTTATCAAGTAAATAAAGTCGGTCAAGGTTATCAAAACCCTAACCCACGCAACAATAAACCTTATTGATGGAGAGATCATCCAAATTTCTCATGGTTGAATAATCAAAATGCGTCGAATCCGATACTAAACCCAAGGCCATAAAATAACTTTGTTCCCCAACAACCATATCAACAACAATGGGGAGAAGGTCAATTTTCATTCTCAACTCGACCAATGCAACAATCACAATAGCAAGGGCAAGGGCAAGTACCATTTCCTCCACCTCCACCGACTCAAGCACCCATTCCACTAACGCTCGAGGAGACTTTGCGTACATTCATGCAACGCACTGAGTCAACATTGCAACGCAATGACAAATGGATGGATAAGCTTGAGACAGTCCTTGGTCAACTCGCCAAGCAAGTAGGAAAGAACGAGCAAGGAAGGTGGCCCAGTCAATCCTCACAAGTACAAGCCATCGCAGTTCTTAGGAGTGGGTGAGTTGTGTATAATAACGTTGCATCTCCCGATGAGAACTCTAACCAATCACAAGTTCAAACCAATGGAGAAAGCAAGAAATTGAATGAGAAAGAAGGCGAGGAGACAACCATTACCCAGTCTCCGGATAATGTTTAAAAGGAAGTCGAGCCCAAGAAGACTTTTCACAAAGCATCTAATACATATCGGCCTCCCATTCCATATCCGGGTCGTCTTCGAGAAGAAAAGTAAGATAAGCAATTTCTTGGCCTTTATAATATTCTTTCTAAGGTTAACGTTGATTTTCCTTTGCTTGATGTTATAAGAAATATTCCCGCATATGTTATGTTCTTTAAAGACTTAGCATAAAAAAAAAGAAGATTTTCTGAAAATGAGAATTTTGCATTTTAAATGCGGCGAGCGTGATCTTACAAAATCCCCTTCACCCAGAGGAAAGTGACCCCGAGAGTTTTTGTATAAAAATTACTTCGGGAAATGGTAAAGAAACTCGGGGTATGCTTGATCTTGGGGCGAGAATCAATTTAATGCCTTCGTCTATTTTTGAGTAGTTTGATTTAGGTGCACTTAAGCCAACAAAGACGCGACTCCAATTGGCAGATCGGTCGGTAAGGTACCCGAGGGGAATTGTCGAGGACATTCTCGTGCAAGTTGGGAATCTTATAGTCTCCATTGACTTCGTGATTTTAGACGTGGGCGACGTTCAAGATGATAACCGAGAGCAAGAGCAAACGATTTTGCTGGGTCGACCTTTCATGGCCACGACCAACACGCTGATTGATGTGAAGAATGGGAGCATGACTTTGTCCGTGTTAGACGAATCGGTCACATTCTCTATCCATGATTTTCAGGCGACTCAATCTTCATCTATGAACGCCGAACGTTCATTTGTGGACTCCATTGATCCAATTGCGCAAGACAAACTTGAAGAGGAATTTGATATCCATGGATTTCTCGATCACGATGACTCTTGGCTCGCCCCAATTCTGAGGGGGTGATTGATCTTTGTGAGCTTGAAAACGAGAAACTGGACATCGAACCAATATCCAAACTTTGGCCTCTTCCAAGTCATCTCAAGTATGTTTTTCTTGAGGAAGGCAAGAAGAAGCCGGTTATCATTTTTGCCGAACTAACGAAAGGAGAAGAAGCAGAAGCAGAAGCAGAAGAAGAAGAAGAAGAAGAAGAAGCAGAAGAAGAAGAAGAAGAAGAAGAAGAAGAAGAAGAAGAAGAAGAAGAAGAAGAAGAAGAAGAAGAAGAAGAAGAAGAAGAAGAAGAAGAAGAAGAAGAAGAAGAAGAAGAAGAAGAAGAAGAAGAAGAAGAAGAAGAAGAAGAAGAAGAAGAAGAAGAAGAAGAAGATCGTTGTTCTTAAAAAGTTTCAAGGAGCCATTGGATGGAGTTTGGGAGACATTAAGAGAATAAGTCCAGCTACATGCATGCATCATATCGTGCTGGAAAAAGGAGAAAAGCCGGTTCAGGAAGGTCAACGTCGTTTGAATCCTACTTTAATGGAAATGGTGAAGAAAGAGATTTTAAAATTGCTCGATGAGGGAATCATTTTCGTGGCACCTGATAGCGAATGGGTGAGCCCTGTCCATGTGGTACCCAAGAAGGGCGAAATCACGATCATCGAAAATGATAAGGGAGAAATTTTGCCGGCTAGGCTGACGACCGGGTGGCGGATGGGCATAGATTACAGAAAGCTTAATGTAGCCACAAGAAAAGATCATTTTCTGATTCCCTTTATTGATCAGTTGCTTGACAAGTTAATCGGGCACCAGTACTACTGTTCGTCGATGGTTTGTCCGGATACTACCAAGTTTCCATAGCACCGGAGGACCAAAAGAAAACGACGTTCACTTGTCCGGAACATTTGCCTTTTAACGGATGCCATTCGGCTTGTGCAATGCGCCAACAACTTTTCAACGTTGTATGCTTTCCATTTTCACAGATATGAGCAACAATTTTCTTGAGGTATTCATGGATGATTTTTCAATATTTGGTTCTTCTTTTACTTCATGTCTTGCTAATTTATCTAAGGTGCTTCAATGATGTATAGAGAGTAATTTAACGTTGAGTTGGGAAAAGAGTCATTTCATGGTTAAAAGTGGTATTGTTCTTGGTCATGTCGTGTCTAGTAAAGGTTTAGAGGTAGACAAAGCTAAGGTTGATGTCATTTAAAGTTTGCCACCTCCCACAAATGTTAAGGGTGTTCGAAGTTTCTTAGGACACGCGGGCTTCTATCGACGATTTATAAAATATTTTTCAAAAATTAGTCACCCGCTGTGTCATTTGCTAAGTCTTGATGTACCGTTTATTTTTGATGAGTCATGTTTGAGTGCTTTTAAATTGCTAAAGGAAGAATTGACCACTGCTCTGGTGGTCGTTGCCCCAAATTGGTCCCTCCCCTTTGAAATTATGGGCAATGCGTCGAACGATGTCGTGGGGGCCGTTTTAGGACAATGACTGGATGGTCTCCTTCGTATGTTATTATTTGAGTCTTATGTTGAATGTGGCTCAGAGGAACTATACCACCACCGATAAAGAACTTTTAGCCGTGGTGTTTTCTTTGGAGAAATTCTGATCGTACATCATTGGGTTAAAAGTAATTGTCCATAGTGATCATGCAGCTCTTCATTATCTTTTTAACAAAACCTAGAGTAAGAAGCGTTTGATCTATTGGATACTTTTACTTCAAGAATTTGACGTCGAGATCAAAGATAGGAAGGGTTGTGATTGTAGTAGACCATTTGTCTCGTTTAGATAGAGAGGAGGATGTGAAGGAACATGGTTTTATAAATGATGTCTTTCCTTATGAATTAACTTATGCTATTTCTTAGCATGATACTCCTTGGTTTGCTGACGTTGTCAATTATCTAGTTTGTGGCCATGTGAGGGATGATTTATCCTTCCAAGAACGGAAGAGATTTCTTTCTAAGTGCAGGTATCATTTTTGGGATGACCTGTTTCTTTTCCGGTTCGGGAAGGATGGAGTTATTCGATGATGCATTCTTGAGGAGGAGCAAAAGAGCATTTTATCATTTTGTCACAATCAACAATGTCGCGACCATTTTGGAGGGTAGAAGACAGCTTACAAAGTCCTCCAATCGGTATTTTATTGGACGGGGTTGTTTAAGGATGCTCATGAATTTTGTAAGTCTTGTGATCGCTGTCAACGTTTGGGAAATATCGGCAAACGTGATGAAATTCCTCAAACGAGCAATCTTATTGTGGGAATATTTGATGTATGGGGCATGGACTTCATGGGCCCATTTCCGGCATCGTTTGGTTATGGACATATCTTAGTTGCCGTTGATTATGTGTCCAAGTGGGTCGAAGTCATTCCCATAAGAACTTGTGATGCCAAGGTCGTGCTCAAGTTTTTGCAAGAAAATATATTCATTCGGTTCGGATTTCCACGAGAAACTATTAGTGATGGAGGCACATATTTCTGCAACAAGTCATTCGACAAATTGATGACGAAGTACTGGGTTAAACATAAGGTGTCCATGGCGTATCATCCTCAGACGTCAAGCCAAGTCGAAACGAGTAATAGGCAAATCAAAGCTATTTTGGAGAAGACCGTTTAGCCGAATCATAAGTATTGGTCAGCTAAGCTCATTAACTCTCTTTGGGAATATCGAACGGCGTATAAGACAGTTCTAGGGACCATCCCCTTTCGGATGGTCTATGGCAAGGCGTGCCACCTTCCGGTCGAGATGGAGCACCGAGCTTATTGGGCAATTCGTGCAGTGAATTATGATTTGACACAGGCTGGTGCTACACGGGGACTACAAATTGAAGAACTTGATGGAATACGTAATGAGGCCTACGATAACGCTGATATTTACAAAAAGAAGGTGAAGGCCCAACATGACAAGAAAATCACTGCTAAAGATCTTCGAGCCGGTATGCAAGTTCTGTTGTTTAACTCTCGTCTCCGGTTGTTTCCCAGAAAACTCAAATCTAGATGGAGTGGTCCGTTTTTAGTTGAAGAAGTGTTGCTATATGGAGTTATGAGGTTCGTCAATAAAAAGACCAATGAAAGTTTTCAAGTAAAGGACCACCGAGTTAAGTCGTACTTTCAGGGATCAGGAGTAAATCATGCTAAGGATATTGTGACTCTCATTGACCCATTCTCGACATAGATGACACAATTTCGTCAAGCTAAGTGACGTTAAACAAGTGCTTCTTGGGAGGCAACCCAAGCCTTTTAACTTTACATATTTGTGTTCTTGTTGTTTCATGTCCCCTTTAATGTTGAGGCTCGTTGAACGATTTTCGATGCTCAACTCAACACCATAAGCGCGATTCCAGGGACATATCTCTCCTTCTCTTATCTTTTACCATACTTAGCTTAATTCTTCATTTTATACAATGTGGACATTGTATGGTTTAAAAATTAAAGGAGTTGTAGTTGTATATATATAATATGGGCTTATCCCATCTTCAACAGACACAAAAAATAAAAAAGAAATTTTCTTATTTCTCCTCTCGTGTTGAATTTATCACAGAGCAATTTGTATATGTTTTTATTTTGGAAACTTTTGAAATTAGTGAAAATAATGGGAGAAGATTATAGAGAAAAATATTTTTTTAAGTGTGTGAATGTAGTTGAGATGAGAATATAATAATTAAAATTAATTTAATAAAAATAATACTAAAATAATGATTGATGGTTAGAGTATGTGAATAGTGTAATTGTAAAATTTATAAGAAAATGTATAATAATAATGGATGATCGAGTAATTTATTTTAAAAAATAAATTGAAGTACTTGAGAGAAAAATAAATAGAAGTGAATTGTAAATATAACCTTTGAATTATTTAAATGAGAAAAAACTCTCAAATTGGGAAATCATTAAATGGCGGTGAAATCTTTAATTTGAAGGGTGTCATTAAATGGGAGAGGGTGTTGCAGTTGAAGAGAGGGTGTAAATGTAATGGCCTATGGGTTCTTTAATGGGCATTCATAACTCCCAACTTTCGAAAAATCGGATTTCAATTTTTACCCCCCAAAACAAACAAGCTTTAAAGGCACTTTCCTACACTTTCACGGCCATTGAATTAGACCAGACCACGTCCCATGATCTATGAATGAACATAGGACTATATATTATTATTACTGCTACACAAACCCATTCCTCTCAACTACAAAGCCACTTTAAAACCTCACAACTGCCTCACTCATTAAAAGCAACCAAATTTTTATGAGCTTTGAATTCCTGCTCTCCCTCTCTCTCTCTCTCTCTCTTCCTCTTCTAGGTGATCATTTGGAAAATCTCCCCACCGTGCCACTGGATGTGATAATTTGAGACGTGATACGATTGATTGACAATTACATGATACTCCTTCCGTCCCACAAAGATAATTCAGTATTTTATTTTTGTCCGTCCAACAAAAATAGTCCAGTTACTATATTTAACATATCATAAATTGAAAATTGATGATTACAATGTAAAATCTTACTATTCCAATAACAAATATACTAATTCCAACACTGATTTTTATAAGTATTAATTGACATTAATAAATTCAAAAAGGGTATAATTGAAAAAAAACACTAACTAAATTAATGACTTAACTATATAAATTACTCATTTCTAATTTGTGTGAAATCAACCGCAGGACTATCATTTTGGGACGGAGGGAGTACGAAATTGTAGGATCACACCCTTTGCTTATCGGGTTCAGGCCACTATCAGGTCGGCGCAATAAGACTTGTTAAATAAAGGGTCACACTTTTATTATATCGGACTGACGGATCATCCATTAGGGTATAATTTTATATCATAGTAACGTCAATAAATTATAATAAAAAAACCTACACATCATATTAACGGTTCAGAAGTTTACGAAGAACCAATACATCATAATTTTGGGTGTCTGACGGGTCATAACCTATTAATCTGACTTGACACAAGTGTTCTTTACTTAAATAAAATATAAAAGTTGATATCGGGTTGTCCCAATAACAACTCTATGAGGTCAGATAACTTTAAAAAGAACATTTCTCGTGTCATGACTATTAAATTGTACTTGACTATTTGTATTAATAATTTACTAATTTAACAATTTACTATTTGTATTGCACATAATTATCAAAAAAAATACAAAAAATATTTGTGATAATTATTGAGTTTTAATTTAAAATAAAAATTCAAATGATATATTATCAACCCTTACCTTGTACATCTCTAATTTATTTATAATTATTTTTATTATTAAATAATTTTATATTTTAATGTTTAGATTAAATTCATTAATAATTTTATTTACATACTTAGAAAAATTCAAAAGATGTCACATTCTCAACTTATGTCTAACACCTTTTAATTAGTTATTATTATTAAGAAAAAATTATATATTAATATTTAAATTAAATCCGTTAATAATTATTAGTTACATACTTAAAAAATTCAAAAAATTGCATAATTTCAACCTGTGTCGCATTGTACTGAAGACAATCAATATTTATTAATTATTGTTATATAATTTTATATTTTTATATTTAGATTGAAATCATCGCTAATACTTAGATTATTACAAATAACTCGTAATTGACCTATATAAAATATTTTGAATTGCAAAAAAATAAAAAATTATTTTCACTTCTGTTATAAATACAACCTAATTAACTATTTTCATAATTAATTTTTTTAATTAAAATTATTTCATATGTAATTTGTCTTTTAATTAAGATAACTAATTTAGATATTTTTATTAATTATTTATGACTTATTTATATTTTTATAGTAGTATAGTAAAAGGAAAATATTGAGGTAGGTAAAATATAATAAAAGAAAAATATTAAATCAGGTAAAATATAATAAAATTCAAAGATTAAATTAGGTAAGATATAATAATTTTTTTTTTATTAAATTAGGTAAATATTAGGCTCATATGACACATAAACAACAAAACACTAAAATCTTTTATTTTCAAACATAACATACGAAGTAGGCACATAAATTAAGAGAATTTTGCATTAATATATAGGGGTGATTGGAATATGTGTTCTAAATATCAATTTTTATTTTTATTTTGTAAAAAGAAAAAACACAAGCTTTTAATTACAGGGTTTAGCGAGCCTAAAAATAATATTAACAACTTTGCTCTATAACATAGGGATAAAGCCAATTCCCAAGGAACATGATGTTATAGGTAGGTCGGGTGGTCAATGGCGAAGTTATGCATTAGAAGAAAGAGGGGCGAGATTTAAAACACACCAAATTATATTTAAAGTACTTATTTTTAAACAATTAAAATATCATTAATAATACTATTTCATAAAACTCAAATAAATAACACAAACATTTCTAGAAATTACAACAACATTCAACGATTTTTCATATTTTGAAATTATTGTAATATTTTCTTCTAGTTAATGTTATTGAGATTATATTGTTCATAAATGCATCTCTAATTCGGTTATGCAATGCACCCTTAATGAAATTTATTGGCTAACAAACTTGTTCAACACTTAAAATATGTAAGAGTAAGGTTAACTTGACAAGCAATTACACTGATGGATAATCAAAATGTCTCTCGATTTCAATCTGTTTTGAGGGAGCTGAGTAGCTCACCAATCTATTTCAAACTAAAAAAAATTTATTATTACACTTCACTTTTTCATGTAGTTTTAAAGTTGTCAGAAAGTCGCAAAGTATTGTGATAAAAACTAGAGGGAAAATCTTTTACAAACCGAATTAATATTTTATTTTATATTTAGAAATTCTCAAATAAATATTTTCTCACGAAAGTCCCTATAAGTTTTTCTATAAAAATACCTCATATATAATACTAACTAAGAAAATAAAACTCAGGGAATTTGCACCTGGTTGCCCTTGATGGTAGCGAGTGATGACGATTCCACTACAAATAATAGTAAAATACTGGGGGAAATTACCCTCGGTAATATCAAAGACATATTTTACTGAGGGGAATAACCTTCGGTATTGGCATTCTCGGTAAATCTTTCAGTAACTCGGCGCCAATGTTTTCCGCCGCTATTACAGAAGACAATATTCAAGGGTTTTCAAGGTCACGTATACCGAGTGCAATATTCCTTCAAAATTGTCGAGGGAATCATTTTACCCTTGGTAATACCGATGGAAATTATTTTCCCTTGGAAAATACCGAGGGGATTTTATTTCCCTCGACAATCACCGAAAGCAAGACTTGCCCTCGCTCCCTTAAAATAAAAAAAAAATAGAAAAATTAAAATAAATAATTAAAATAAATCATATAATATCATTGACGCAATTAAAATGTATTTAACATAGATTTACTATATATTTATCATCGAACATGTATTTATTAACATATATCGTGTAATATGATCAATAGTTCCACGATACGACCTATCAACTTATTCTATTGCAAACATAATTAATGAAGGTCGTTATTTTTGTAAAGATACCACGAGGTTACTTTCGTTGTTTTAGAATCACGAGAAACACTAATTGATCGATAAATATATTTATTCATGATATGACCTAAGTGGGTAGATGTTGCCCACATGACTCGGACAAAGAATGGTTGGGATGAGCCGGAATATGTGGCATGAGGAGAACAGGATTGATGAGCATAACCTGACAAGGACTGGCCTAACCTTAGTTGGGGGCCCTGATTAAGGATTCAAAGGGTCAAGTCAGGAATAGAGAAGACCCCCATATGACAGAGCTGACCTATGCGCTGGAAGGAAGCTTCTAGGTTAGGATGACCCGTATAACGGCCCCAGATTCACGGGTTTGTTTCCGAGATCCTGAAGAGGGCCCCATGGGAAGAGCTGACCTGTGTGCCAGAAGGAAGCTTCCGGGTCAAGTAAGCCCATGTAACGGTCCGAGATTAGCGGGCTTTCTGTTTTCGAGATTCCGGAAGAGGTCCCCACCGGGCGAAAACTATATATATCTCAGCCCCAAAGCTGAGAGATGTAGGATTTTCCCAGCATTCTTCTCTTACTTTAGATTATTCCGATCAAAATGCTTATTGACTTAAGCATCGGAGAGGTTTCCACCGGAAAACCCCCGTTGGTCCTTTCTAACGTGTTTTGTGCATAGCAGGTCGGGAAATTCTCAGGTGGAGGTGCAGTTTCTATGGTGGAAAGTTATTTAGGTGAAACAATTGGCGCCGTATTTGGGAAATCTAGGGCTAAGACGTGAGAAAACCATGGCATCAGATGAACTTCGACGGAATTTGGTGGCGGAGCTGGGTGGCACGCCAAGCTCTGTCACACCGACAAGCGCCCAGGGGCAGCAGAACCGTCGACGGCAGCTAGACCAGGCGCAACGCAACCTCCTTCTAGTGGAGCCACACAAACTGATGGCGGTTTGCTGAACGATTCCTTCCTAAGGCAATTGTCTGACCACATTGGCAAGGCGGTGGAAGTAGCGGTGGATAGAAGGTTCGTTGAGCTCTCGACCCCCCTTCTAAGGCAGCCCCACCACTGGAGACTGAGCCTCCTGGAACCCAGCGCGTGGTCCGGACTCCCCTCCAGGAAGAGGA
>BMAC01000791.1:518769-543748 GCA_014905375.1 Phtheirospermum japonicum | reverse complement strand
TATCGTCAATTCTTGATGTACAACGTTTCGTGATGCAAACCCGTAAAGTTTATGTCACCGTAGAACCAAAACCACAGCCATTTGATTGCGGGCAAATTTTCGACGGATGTTCTCAGCAAGCGACGGGTGGAACTATGGGTAGTCAAATTCCGTTTGGCCACGACAATGTACCGGGAGTGACCAATTCATTTCCATTCGACTACAATTCTACACAAGAAGTGAGTGAAACCTGGAATGCTTATGCACGTTCCCATATTGGTAAAACTCGTCGGTCGGATATCCCGTGTTCGAGCAAAGCAACTTATGAAGCCTTTGGTATGGGAAAATCATAGCACGAGTAGCCAAAATCACGAAATTCATTACGAGGAAGATGATGGAGATGCAGAATATGTTGAATATGAAGATGAGGCCGATGATTGCACAGAAAGTGATGAAGATGAAGTGGGAACTGAAGATGATGATATTGACTTCGATTCTGAGTTATTACTAAAATAACAATTTTTTGAACTTCTCCGTCTTCGTTCGGCATCAAACAATGAAATGAATACTCTGTTGTTCTCTTATCACCCCTCACTGTCGAGTGAATCACATCTAAAAATTCATCATAACTCATATCGTGAATTGATGCGTAAGTGATCGTCTCTTCCCCAAGCATGTAGTCTTTTCTTTCCCAATAGCCACGATGCACAATAGTAAACTGAGTTAAATTTGCATCCTCCATCTGCCATGAAAAGAGAGAGGTTAAGTTGGGACCGAACATTATCTGGGATTGGAGAGATAGGTGTAAACATGTTTGAGTCGAGTAGTGTACAATATTCGGGGCGAGATGTAAATTTAGGGTCGACCAGTGTTTCTTCTATATTTGATACGAGTAGTATATTTATGTTTGGGTCGACTAGTAAATAATGTTTGGGGCGAGAAGATATATTAGGGTCGACAAATAAATTTGGAAGTTCAGTCCGATTGGTATAAACATGTTTGGGCCGAGTAGTAATAAAATATTGGGGCGAGATGTACTGTTAGGGTCGAACTGTATTTTTATATGTTTGTTTCGAGTAGTTTCAATAGGTATGGGTCGAGTAGTAACTAATGTTTGGGGCGAGAAGATATATTAGGGTCGACAAATAAATTTGGAAGTTCGGTCCGATTGGTATAAACATGTTTGGGCCGAGTGGTATAAAATATTGGGGCGAGATGTACTGTTAGGGTCGACCTGTATTTTTATATGTTTGGTTCGAGTAGTGTGACTAGGTATGGGTCGATTAGTAACTAAAGTTTCAGTCGACATTGGATGTTAGGGCCGAGAAATATTTTTATGTTTGGGCCGAGTAGTTCAACTAATTTTGGGTGGAGTTGTAAATAATGTTTGGGGCGATAGGTTATGTTAGAGTCGACCAATTGAAATAAGAGTGCTCGACCAGAATTACATTTCTACCTTCACAATGCGGATAAGTACTGTAGCACAGCAGATAACAGAAAACCCTACGAATTACTGTAAGGCCAAATGGTGATGAATTTTAAATACAAAACTTAATAACTTACATTGTGACTGCGGAGATCTCAAATCTTGATTCTCGCAACCGAAATCGCCTTCAAGTCGCCTTGAAATAGCCGTTTTTTTTCTTCCGATTGACGAGTTAATGGACGATAATATTAAGACGTTTGGGAAATTTTATCAACTTTAATCTATTCGAAACTTTAATCTCTTCGACCAGAACCAAAGTAGGGATATTTTAGTCTTTTCCAATTGAAAGTGGGTAGAAAAGATGTTTTGTTCACTTGTGGGTAAAAAAGAGTTTTGCATTGGCTAAATGAGTAAAAAAGACACGGCCTCTTTTAAAAATCCCAAACATTCCAGTTTTGGAAGAATTTTACTTACATTTAATCTCTCAATTGATTTCCTAGGGTATCCCACCGGAAAGAAATGATAAGAATTCAATTTTTGCCTCGGCCACAGAGTTGCGGATGCAATTTCCGAAGAAGGTCAAGGAAACATACAAATATTTGATTAAAAAAATAATAATAATCACAAAAATAAATGTTGAAACGCCATTTGATAATTATCCAAGTTACCCGACAAACTATTTTTGCAGATTCAAACATAAAGGGTCCAAAAAGATTATTATTGTTGTTATCACTATCATTACTATTATTATTTTATTTTATTTTTAGATTTATTATTATTAGTATTATTAATTTACCTGCAAAAGAAGGGTATGGTGCTTTTGGTTTGTACTTATGGCAGAACTATTCACAGCAGCTGATTTATTCAGCTCAACCTGCATTAGAAAGAGGTAAAAATGTATCATATAAGAAGGAAATATACAGTCATTTATCAAAAGATAATTGTTATTGCCAAGAATGTATTCCTTAATCTGAACAGGCATAAATTTATCTTCAATAAAAACACTATTTATACCAACGGTGAACTAATCTATTTGGGCTAATTAAAAAAATAAATAAAATAAAATCTAATAACCACGTCTTTGCCCCAAAATAAATTCTTGAAATTACCTTAACCGATGTAGCCAAAACCGGAGCAAGGTGACTCTGTTTGTTAACCTTGAAACCATCGTTTACCTCCCTATCCAAACAAATTCAAACAATAAAATAAACCAAATTAATAAAATAACTCAAAGACTGATCGAATAATTGATGTTCAAAATTTTCCAACAAAAGGCACCTGTCCAAGTGTATAGCCAGAGTCGGGATACGGTGACAATGGGCTCCTCAATTCTGACAAGCCGATGCGAATACGACTTGGGTCCATCTTTCTGCTCCCTAACAATCACTCTCCCAGCAATCGCCAGGTCACGATCAAACCATGTATGCCACAACCCACCTCCATAAGGCTGCAGACCAACTTCCAAAATCCCACCTTTCGTAACCTGAGAAAACGAACTTCAAAGTTAATATTTAAACTGAATAGTGAGTATGGTGAGAGAAAATGGTATGTAATGATAGCTTCTCGTTTTATCAAGTAAACTGGTACGTACGTTTAAATAAAAGAAAAAAATAGGAAAAATGAAAAGAGGGAGTGATTTGATAGCTTCTCGTTTTAGCAAGTAAAATGGTATGTATGCTGCAAAAAAAAAAAAAAGCAGTTGTACATACCGACTAATTCTCCAAATTTAAAAAAATAAAAAACAACAACAATAATAAGCCCGAAGTAGAATCGATTTCGATCGGAAATTCAAACATCGTCACCGTGATAAATCAATTCCCAGAAAAGGGGAAATTACCTGTTTTGACAACATGGCAACTCTTTCTACATTCCTGGCGAAATATAATTAACCAAAAAAGCAAAAAATCACGAACAAAGAAAAAAATCGATGATAAATTACGGATCGGCTCTGTAATTTTTCAGATCTATATTTTAGATATCTTTTTTGTAATAAAATTTTGCCATATCAAAAAAAAAATGGAATCAACAACCCAGAAAACAAATCTTACCGGCAGAAAAATAGGGGATGAAATAATTGTTGGGCTTCTTCGTCTGTCTGTGATTAGGGCTTTTTGCGGAAACGCAAATCGTTGGCTTTTGATTGAGGTAGAAAGAGGAGAAATGGACACTCCAACGTTTGGAACTCTGACCCTAAGAACTACTGGCCCAGAACTCTCACCCTAAGAACTCTCCAAATGATTAATTAATTTTCATAAAAGAATGGATGGAAAAATAGGGAAAACTCGAAAATGAAAAAAAAATTGGAAGTGGCGAGAGAGAGAGACCGAGAAGAGATACACAAAACCCTAACTTTTCTAATAATAATTGAAATAGGAAAAAAGTTGTTATTTATACCTGGTCAAAGTTTTGGCCTCCTCCCAAAATAGACCCCCTATGAACCACATGACGACACGTCATTTTTGGAGAAATTTGATTGGTCCACATCAGCCCCGGAACGCTCTTATTTCGACACCTCAACATTAATAGTTAACACTATTAACAAAATGGAGGATATATATTAATTATTGTGAGGTGTAGAAAAAATGAAAATAAGAAATATATATAAAAAAAACCCTTAGGTTTAAGGCTGCCAGAGTTGGGCTTGTGCGTATTTGTCCCCTTTTACGACTATCGAATACGCGATCGAAGTTAGTAATTTTGTAGTCGAGAGGTTAGGGCTTTATTAATTTATGAGAGTGATGAATTTTGAAAATGAAATTTTGGATGAGAGATTTTTAGGTATTCTAACCGAGTCATGATTTCCTCAATGTGGCAACAAAGAATTGTAAGAAATATCTTGATTGAGATGGTTTTGAGGAGGACGGATTATTGGATTTGTGTGTGTGTGTGTGTGTGTGGATATGGAAAGAGAGAAATAGAAAGAAAAAAATACAATGGAAAGAGAAGAAAAATATAATAATATCACTATCTAAAATAGATTAATATCCAAAAATAATGTAATAGTATATCTAACCACAGTCTTGTAATACAAAGAAGATAATTAACTCAGAAAACCCGAAAAAATGGAAGAAAAAAAATATTAACCAAAAGTAAATCATATATATATATATATATAGGGTTGGGTTCAAATGAAACCCTGTCAATATATGTGAACCTAGGGACTCATCTTGACCATTAGATTGGATAATCTTAATGGTTGAGAACATGACATGTTAGCAGGGTAATTATGGAAAATATTGCATTAATTTATTAAAAAGGGTATTTTGGACATATATCAACATTTCGAAAGAGCACTGTATTGCTCTTTAGAAAGCACACGGGTAAAGAAAAGCACTACGATTGTATACAAAAAAGCATCACAAATTTAATTTTATAAATAAATATAATTAAATTTAAAAACCTGAATATTAAAAGCATCATATGTGATTAAATTTTAGCACTACAGTATTGTATAAGAAGCACTGTTAAAAACCTGAATATTAAAAGCACCGTATGTGATTAATTTTAGCACTACATTACTGTATAAAAAAACACTGTTAAATTATGAGTAAGAATTTTGAATTTTTACTATATTTTAGTTCTTTTATAATAACATATCAATGCTTTTTTTAATATTATTGCAGCGCTTTTTTACTATAATATCATTGTTTTTATGGTTCAATCATAAACTACAAGTCCAAAAAGGCCCACATCAATTCTCCATCACCATCGCCCATCAACACACAATCAACAACCCCCAGCAAAAAATCTAAAAATGCAATGAATCTGGTAAGAACAAACAGAGTAGGGTGCTTTAACCCCTCACCATCATCATTCATCAATATCCACCAAAACAAAACCGCCAAAACCGCCTCCGAACTCTCTTTCAAGCCTTCCTCCGACGTCAAGGGCCTCCGATTCGGCGGCCAAAGTTCTTGCGACTCCAATCAACCTTTCTCAGGCATTCCCCGAGCCACCTATTTGGGTGTCGCCTGGCAATCCTCCCTCACGGCTTGCCGCCCCTCTCGGCGGTTATGATATATCAAATTAATCAACAAACCATAATTTGGCCCCCATGCTTTTCTCCACAATTTTACGCTTTTTCGAGGGCTGAGATGTCGACATTCTTCTGAAAACAAATAAATAAAATTAGCAAGATTGCAGCTTAAAGTTGAGATTTGTCGGGCTAGCAATTTGTCAAGCACCTTGCGTGCAGAAATCACCGCCAGAATCTCAACCCAAAACCAAAAAAAATCCCAAACCAACCCCTGCAATCTCAACCCAAACAGTTCTAAATCGAGTTCAAAGGCAAGCCACGCTTACCCAATTGCGGAGAAGAGGTCCATTGTCTTGCTCCTTGATTTCCGTGACAAAATTCGGCCAGAATGCAGCGAAGACGCCTTGGTCATTGATTTGAAGGGTTCGAATGTGCCGGAATGCGGCTCGTACTCACGGGATGTGGTGGGTTACAATACGAGGGTGCTGTCGAATAGATGGCGATGGAGATGGCTCCAGCGGTGATGGCGTTCGGCTCCAGCGGCGATGGCGACGGCTTCAATCGGCGGGCAACAGCACTCGCCGCGCGGCGGCCATGGAGGTTCTGAGGTTTGCGGCGGCTGAGCTTGGTCGGGAGAGGGCCGCGCGGCAGCTGGGATTGGATTTGGGGAAGCACCGCCGCTGGCCGTTGATTTTTCGCCGCCGAAGGAATTGAGTTCCACCAATCCGCCGGTGCTCCGCCCAATTGCGGCCGCTGACTTTTGAATCTTGGGCGAGTCTTGGAGAAGAAAGGAAAACCCACGTCAAGGTGCAGACGGGGGAGAGAAAAAAAGAGGATGAGTTTTCTAGGGTTGTGATTTGGGTATTTAATGTGATTAAAAGTATTGTGAAATTACATAAAGGCCCTTGTCTTTCTATATTTATAATTTAATAAATTTAAAAAATAGAAAAAATCTGATCCGTACAAATTATTAGATCTAAGGCCTGGATTGGTCCCTAGGTTCGCATATATTGACGTGGGTTTCATTTGAACCTAATCATATATATATATATATATGGATCATATTGAAATCTTAGATATGACTTATATATATTATATGATATATATAATTATTTAACTAATTATGACAATCATTACCAAATGTATACACATCTAACTAATTATAAAGTTGATACGGTAAATTAAAATTAATATATATAATTATTATCTATCGCATTAATTCATATATGACTTTAATATAAATATTTTTTAATATATTTAGATATACAATAAGTAGATTCTTAAATCAAATTATGACAAATTGAAATTATAATTAATAAATCTTACAGATATCTATAACTATATAATAAGCGAGCAGTATACAAAAATTATTTTCAATATTCTTATCATTATTGAATTCATAATTACAATTTTCTATATATAGTAAAATTTCTTCCAATGATATTTATATACTCCTTGCCAACGTTTTCTCTACATTGTTAAGAAATAGCTATAAAACTCTGTTCTAATTTATATTTATGCATGATCAATGTTTTTAACATTAAACGCATGACCATAATTTTTTATAAAAGTTTAGACATATTCTAATTGATTCATATTAGTTTCTAATTGATTTAAATCCGGTCCTAAAATTAATTTTAAATCATACATTGTATATGGCAATATAATTAGATAATTTCAAAATAGAAGATTAGTATGGACGAAAAATATTATATAATTCTTAATTTAAAATATTCTAATCTCCCAAAACTTCAATATAACTAAAATAAATAATAATAATTAAGAGATTTCATAAATAATTATTTACTTTCTATTAAGTGACCCAATATATAATTTAGCCTTCGTAAATAATTATTTGGTTAAGTCTATGTGTGTTTAATCATATTTTAAATAAAAAGAAATAACTTAAATTGTCCTTAAATACAATATTCATCCTTAACATCAAAATGGTAAACTAAGAATTATATACTCCATCAAATATTATTTATTCAAAATTAAATAATACAAAATAACATTCATAAATAATTAATTATTTTGAATACGGTGGATCCAATTTGATTAATCATCTTTACTATCTAACTGGTGAAATTTGAGCAATTTAAAATAGATAAATATCCCACTAAAAATAAAATAATCTCTATTAATTATAATTGAATTAAAATTAAAAGATTTCCTGTATATTCCCTGGTCAACTCAAAAAAAAAAGTAAGTAGATATTACAGTAATCAATTTGTTTCTAATGTTCAACTATTTTTTTATGAAAAAAATAAAAGTAATCAAAAGTTATATATTGACGAAAAAAACAATAAAAACTCAAATCTTTATATATATAACAATGAAATATTTAGTACTTTGTACACACTTTCCTTATAGGTGTATCATTCTATTAATATGAGATATTATCTAATAAGCAAATAAGTTGGTATTTTAATCAATATTTATTTGATTGACAATTACAATATATGATGACAAATAATAAATAAGTATGATTTTATTTTTTACAAAGTTGATCATGTTGTTTATATTTCTACATAATTGATTGATTGTTCATTTGATACAGCCTTTAGAATGTGGATATTGTCTCTTTACAATTAGTAATGTTAGCGGATCACCCACATAAACGTACCTCAACAATCTCGAAAAGGAAAATTTCAATTAAAACATAAAATAACTTACTGTATGAAAAAGTAATTTTATATGATTATCTTTGAGAATGATTATTATGAGATTTAAATAATATTTAATAAAAATATAATTTTTCAGTTAAAACCATAAGATAACTTTAACAGTACGTGGAGGTACTTTTATGTGATTATCCTTGCAAATAATTGTTATGGGTTTTAAATCATTTTTATTAGTTTTGACATTGAGTGTATTTTAGGTGTATTTTTTTCTCTCCCTACTACTTTAATACGAGAATAGCTCGAATGAGTTTAATAACAATTCATTTTAATTTTTGTTGGATATTGAATGGTATTGATGTTATTTATTATTTTAGCATGATTGATTTTTTTTCCTTAGTGTTTTAATTCTAATATTTCATGTTCCACATATGGATGTTACTTAGTTTTATAAGCTTTAATTATTGAAATGTAGGCTATTGCTAGAAAATGACTTCTATTTATAATTTAAAATGATTAAACCATTCAAGTATGATGTATGAGAGGGTGAATGATTCAGAAGAACTTATTGAAAATCACTTTTATATTTAATATGATTCTTAATAATAATATTTTGATAAATAAAAAATAATCAAGAAATATGTAATTACCGATCAATTAGTATTTTTAGTGATTCTAAAATAAGGAAATCAACCACGTGGTATCTTTAAAAAAAACAACAAGACATCATTAATTATGTATGCAATTAAATAACTCAATCAATCTATATAGTATAACAAAAGATCGATTTTATCATACACACTATTAATATTACATGATACATGTGAATAAAAATATGTTAGATGATAATTATATATTAAAATCAATTAAATTACATTTTAAATGTGCAGAATAACATTATAGGGCTTATCTTAGTGTTGTTATATTTTTTAATTTTCAAAATACCAAGGGACGAAATTCCCCTCGATAGAATATCGAGGGCATTGAGTTCCCTCAATATCACCGAGGGGAATTCTTTTCTTTCAGTACTTAACTGAGGGAATCCTCTCCCCTTGGTATTTCAGAAATTTTAAAAAAAAAATTAATCAATCAATTAGTATTTTTTATGATTCTAAAAAAAGGTAAGCAACCACGTGGTATCCAAAAAAAAAAAAAGACTTCATTACTTACGTATGCAATTGAATAACTCGATCGATCTGTATAGTATAACAAAAGATCGATCATATCATACTATTATTATTATACGATACATGCCAATAAATATAAGTTCGATGATAATTAAATATTAAAATCATGTGAATTACATTTTAAATTATAGTGTTTATTTTAATTTTATAAAAAAAATTAGTTTTCAAAAATACCGAGGTGACGAGATTCTCCTCAGTAATTCTGAGTGTGTTTTTTTACCATCAATGTTATTTATTTTTTATTTTTTTATTTTTCATAATTTTTTGAGGCATCAAATACTTTCGGTATTACTGAGAAAGTAATACCGAGGACATTTGATTCCCCTAGGTACTTTCGAGAGTTTTATATTCCCCTCATTATTACTGAGGGGTTTTTTCGCTCGGTATATATTCTCTCGAAAATCATTCGACATTACCTTCGATAACAGTGGCGGTAAATATTGGCGCCGATTTACTGAAGGTTTTACCGAGGGTGTCGGTACCAAAGGTTTAATCCATCAGTAAAAATTTCTCGGTATTACTGAGGGCAAATATACTAGGTAATCCATTATTTTATTTTTAAATTTTATTTCATATTTATAATATTTTTAATTTATAATAGCATAAACAATAAAATTTGAGATTACTAATAACCAAAATAACTAAGACATCAAATTATTATGATTTATAATATGTATGCAAAATTATAAATAGACATACTATTTTATGAGTCACCAATCAAAAGTCGGTGAGAACGACAACTCTATGAATATAATAACAAATATATTGTATAAAAAAAAAAAACAAATAATATATACTTAGTGATTTCATTGATTGGAATCAATAATAACACTACTATTGAATTTACATATTTATTTACCATGAGATCTGCACAGTATAAAGTACTAATTTTTTAAAAATTACTGTACCTTTTGTTATTTTCTCTTCATTTAAATTAAATGTATATAACTACATGCATATTTGCAAGTAATAATTTGTCAGGCGATATATAGGTTACTTATTTTAAGTGGACTTTAAGTTTGAATCAAAACAAAACAATTGCTAGGATTCTGGGCATATGACTAGCCCAAACAATTGTGCAGGCCCACAAGGGTAACACAAAAATTAAATAGGAGAAAAAACTAAAAGCATAAAAGATGGGAATCGAACGCGAGCCCCACGGGAGGCACGCAGGAACAGTCACCACTACACTAGGACCTTTCGCTCAAAGTTTCAAACATAAACATATTATGAACAACAAATTTAAAAATTTAAAAAAAGACAAACGCGCCGTTGCCGGGGATCGAACCCGGGTCACCCGCGTGACAGGTGGGAATACTCACCACTATACTACAACGACTTAGTTGATGTAGGGATCAAACATAACTTTTTTATAATTACTAGTTGTAACTTGAAAAAAAAAACGCCGTTGCCGGGGATCGAACCCGGGTCACCCGCGTGACAGGCGGGAATACTCACCACTATACTACAACGACTTGATGCTAAGCCTTCACAACTTATTTGTAATATTAATATAATCTCATATGAAAAAGTTAAGAAAAATTCACGCCGTTGCCGGGGATCGAACCCGGGTCACCCGCGTGACAGGCGGGAATACTCACCACTATACTACAACGACTTGGTTGATTAGGCTACAAAAACAATTAACTTATCGTAATTGTCACCTTAATCTTTTCAAGAAAAATCGAGTTTTTTTTCACACAATTATCTCTCTAAATATCCAAGACAATGGTAAATGTATGATGAATTGATGACATAAATTGGTGGTCTTATGTCATAACTGAATGTGCACAGGCATTAAAATATTTTCACCACATTAAAATCTAGATACATTGTAGCTTTTGCAACTTCAAACACTCTTTCAACATATACCAGAAAAAAAAAAAAACACTGTTCCAGCTTATTCATTTATCCTCAATCGGCTGATAGCCTTTTTCGATCCACTTGAAGTTTCAGGTGATGGAAAAAATAAATTCCTTCTTAGTCCATTCCCTTTTCCATCAACGCATAGATAACTATCTGTCGATGTCCTTTTCAAACCAAACCCATGAAGAGAATGCTTGCTGCTCTCAATATACGGCGATCTATTCCCTTTTGCAGGACTAAATAGCAACAAATTAGGCGAGTAGCTAGGAGACGAAAAAACCGTCGTCTTGTAAGGACTACCAACGCTTTTTCGAGTCATCATTATACCAACCTTACTATTCTTAGACAAGTCGTCCACATATAGTAGGTCGTCTATACGCGCCACAATGTTGAACGCCAGGCTCTCGAGGACTCGTGAGTAACTCTCCAATATTGATTTGCCGACATCCTATATTAGAACACACACAATTACAAAAATACCCTTTAGCTTCAGCCTAATTCAAGAGAAAAAAAACTTCTCTCTCAAAATTACAACCTGGATGAGAGGTTTCCAGTAGAAAATATATAATGTGCATATTCGTAATTTCAAAAATAACTAAATTAGGCTTCTTTTTTTTTTGTAACCAACCCATTATTATTTTTTGTAATTAGTTTATTATTTCCAATTAAGATGAAATTTAAAAAAATGACATAAATAATTGTCTAATACAAACCTTGTTATTTTGGATTTTGCTCATGTCTAAGGTGGTCTGAGGCAGACCACGAAATCGTCGTTTCAAGCAAATTAGAAGGCTCTCGGCTCTGTCGGCCAGCTGGTCCCGTTTATCCGATTCGCTCACAAAATCCTTAACAATGTCCCATGATGTCTTTGAGGTCGTTTTTCGGCGCCATGCGTAAATGGCGGCCTCCACTCTGTCGGCAATCTCTAGAGCGTGATGATCGGATGCTAAATCAAGGCAATCGAGCAAACACTCGGGGCTAAATTGGTCCGAGCTAATATATCGATGGATAAGATCGCCCAAGCTCGTTTTTACATTCTGCGACAAATCATAGTTGAGCCACATCAGTGAAAATGGAGTCAAAAACTAGCCTCCCTTGTTTATCACATTAACGGATAATTACAAAAACTACTTTGAGATTTGGCATAATTACAAAAAACCACCAGTTATCTTTTAAATTTACAAATTGCCCCGACATAAACTATTAAATTTAAAATTGCACCCTCAAGAGAGGTACTTGTAAGGAGTTACAATTTACAAACAAACCTAAATGGCATAACTGTAATTTGACAATATAACGGGCCTTTTTAATTTTGTAATTAGACTAAACCACAGGGTTTGTTTTGTAATTAACCCAAAAAAATCAGTTATCTTTCCAAATTACAAATCCCCTCCTATTAAGGGTGTAATTTTAAAAGATAATTGAGAGGTTTTATGTTTTATGTTTTCTTGGAACTTGAATACCTTTGGAAGAGCTTCTAAATACGAATCGGGAATATCCATTTCAGCTAAGATTTGGGCGTTAATAGCCGTCGCAGCTTTCAGGATTTGGTTCGCGCAGTCACGCTTGTGTTTCAACAACTTTCTCGCATCCTCGCTTAGGCCACCGGGTGGGACCCGAGGAACCGGTAGCCACCATTTGTCTTCCTGACGACGAAGAAGTTTCCGGAAGGAGGCCGATTTTTCGGCTTCGGGGGAAGCAATGCCTTTGTCAACGTACCAAAACTCGCAACTTTCGAAGCTGTCCAATATTTCCTATAAGAAGAAGCTCAACTTTTCTTAGAATCACTTACCTAAATGTAAAGTAATTAATTAATTGATAATGAAGATTAAAGCATTTATCTTACAATTAGCATGTTGTCTAGTTTTCGTAACGCGGGGAGGTTAACGTATAGATCTGACCGGGCCCTGGATGTCATGACCTGAATTTAAAAATAAAAACACACACCAAATACATAAATAATAATTTTTCATTTTACTTTCTTTTTTTTTCGAATGCAAAAACATCCGCTTCTGACAATTTACTTCAAGTTTGCTTCCGTCGGGAAACGTTTGCCAACAAGGTATTAACTCGACAATGTGATCGCTAACACTAATAAACCATTCCATTTCTCTTCGCCACGTCAGTTTTTTGTCGAGAGATAGAGGCTCCAACCTCCAAACTTGTCCAAAAATTGTAGCTAAACGCAATAAAAAGCAAGTAAAAACCCAAAATAATAATAATAAATAAATAAATAAACGAAAATTATTACATTCATCCATCTACCTAGCTAAAAAAAGCTAAAGAACATTCTAATTAGAGATAATTAACAAACAAATTACCACAAAGATTAGTGATAGCATTTGAAATAGCCAGAGCAGTGCAAACTCCATTGCCACAACCAGACATGTCTTCACCTAGCAGCAATTTTGTAAACCTTTCTTTCATCATCTCAGAACCTAATTTATGCATAAAAATATAATTAAATAGTGAAAATGCTTTAATTTTGAAAAACAAAAATCAAGAGGACATATAGCAATATTTGACATACCTGAAAGAGATGGTTTTAGCTTTTCTAATTTTCTCATGTCCAAATGGGCTTTGTCAACTTTATCTCTCTGCGTTGGCCAACTCGTTGAAGAGGGTGAAGATAATATTTCATCAGAAGCCAAAAAGTTGGAACTTGAACTGCTTTTTTCACTTTCTCCTCGATTCAAAATTTTGAAATTCTCAACTTTACCTTCATTTCCACAGAACCCTTTTTTTTCCTCTTCCATTACTTTCATTTCTCATTTACAAAACCTGAACTAAACAAAGCTTTTCACTATCACGCTATCGAAATGAAGCTTTTTAAGACCGTGTTTGGGAAAATTAGCTCCAATTTTCAAGAGTTTTGACACCCAAAGTGGCAATGGAGAAGAGGGATTTTTATTTTTGAGAACTATGGGGATGGGCTGCTTTAACTAAAACAATAATTATGCAGAGTTTTTAAAGAGGTTACCAAGAAAAGAAAAGGCATTTAAAAGCCAATTATTTTTAAATCTTAAATAAATACATTCTTTTCTTTTCTCCTTCATTCTTTTCAAAATAAGTCATGTCAAGTACCCTGAACTCTTAAATAAATACATCTAGTAATATTGATAGTACAAGTTGTAATGAGTTGTGAATTAGGCATTAGGGTAAATTAGGAAAATCATTCCTTCATAAATATTTTAAAGTATAGTGAAAAATTAGCACGTATTGTAAATAAAAGAGTAGTTTATATACATGATACTCGTATAATTTAAAAGAATATATAAACGTGGAATGAAATAAAGATGTTAGATTATGAAAAATGCTCTTTCGGTTAAATTAGGCGTCTCTCACATAATTTATTTGATCGCATTTGCGTTTCCAGGAATTGTACTTTTTAGTTCTTAATTATTAAATCTGTGAAAATTTAAGGTTCGCGTTATATGCACGAGTTTATCTTACTCCGCATACGCATTGTCTTTCCATGGGTATCATATTTAAAATTTTGGCACTCTGAAGGGTACCATAGAATTGTTGGTATCATTTTTTTGGAATAATTACAAATACTTTCCAAGAAATTATTAAACAAAAATTATTATAATTTCACCTTTGACACGTTTTCTTTTTGTCACATATTGCAGGGATTTGTAATACAAACACAAACCTCAAAGGTCATTTATACGGCCTCAAGATTTTAATTTTAGAAAATAACTAAATCTCTTTATAATTAAATTAAATTTCAAGGATATTTTTTGCAATTACTCTTGTATTTTAACTTGAACGATACTTAAAATCTTGGGCCAGTGTGTTATAGTGTTGTTGCACATCATACTTCATCTTAGTCATGGTGCAGGTTGTTCTAACAGAAAAATGCTGAGAAAACAGCCTCCCAACAACTTTACTTTGTCAAAGCCCCCTTTTTTTTCGAGAGTTCAAAAGCTGTCGAAATTTCTACTTCTTAATCCTTAAAAAGGATCGGTGTGTGTGGTTATACACTGAAATTTGTTATGATATTTGTAATAATTAGATTTGAACAATTGTGGAGGGAAGTAAAGTTCTGCCCTCATAAAAGTTGAGGTTTCTAAAGGTAGCTTCTTTCAAATTTGAATAGAGTTGGGGGACCATTTCTTAAATAAAGTCCAAAAAAACAAAAAGGCAAAAAGAAGGAAGATAACTTCAATTGTTTAAAACATTGTGTGTGTGTGTGTTTTCTTTACAATTCTTAATTAATCAAATGATGTATTTTAATTTAAAAAAACCACTCACCCATATATTTTCCTAAGCAAAGATTTGTATCGGATCATATTAACAGGTCATGATTCGTTAGGTTAATAAATTTTTAATTCAATATCCATCATCATTCGTAACAATTTTGTACGAAGAATTGGAACTCGTAAGGAATAATATTGGCCAATTTATTTGTAAATATCATGAATATATTGTTATTGTGGAGTTCTAAGTTCTCCAACAAAGATCTTTTCTATTAATGAATTGCATCTATTAGTATGTAAAATGATAAATATGTACTCACTTTTTAAAAACTGATGATGTAGGGTCAGAACAAGGGGAGCTTCTTGTTTTTAGGCTCGTTAGCGAACCAATGTTTGATGTTTGTAGAAATCCAAGAAGTTATAAGTAGATATTATTTGTGATTTAACTCCCATATCCAGCAAATTCATCTTAAGTATCTGGAATGATGGAAATATCCAAGTGTGAATATGTTGCGACTTAACCTATTGACGTTTTGCTTGATTTTTTTTTTTTTTTAGATAGATAATTATCTTTTTCATAAGGTGGGCATATATATTATAGCAGTTTAGGCTATCAAGAAATTATTTTTGTAATTGGTATGTTGTGTATATGAATAGGAGTTGAGAGTTCTTGTCTATGGATGAATAGAATCTCAATTTATAAACAAAAGCATTGTGCATTCAAGGTCTCTTAGGATAATTAATGAATCCATTTGATTAGAGGTTAGAGGTCTTTTATTTATAAGTACAATTGCGAATGTTTGGTTACTAAATATTGGTTGATGTTTGGTTTCTATTTCGTCTTCGTGAGCAATGGAAAAAAAAATCTGGCACAAGTTTAAATTAATTAAAGAATTTGCTAATTTGAAATAAAAAGGCAAAATTACAAAATAGCCCCAATAATTAGGGATGGTGGCAATTTAATACCATTAAATATACTTGATAGCAAATTTACCTATTAACTTACAAAAAATAGCAATTTAACCAAATTTTGCCAGGAAAAAAAAAATCGCCGGATTCTTTCATTTTCCGGCGAAAAAATGTTGACTTGGACCAATTTTGACCAAGTCAACGCTGACGAGGCAAGAAATAATAACACGAATTATAATTTTTATTACAAATTCAGAAATTTGTTTTAGAATTTTTAAAAAAATATTAAATTAAAAAATTAGACAAAAAGATGAAAAATATATTATAAAATTTGAGATTATTTTAAATTTCCAAAAAAAAACTATTAAAATATAAATTTAAAACAAAATCTAGGGAAATATTTTAAAATTTGAAATAATTTTAAATATAAAAACAGATTATTCAAAAATAAAATTAAAAAAATCTGAGAAAATATATTATAAATTTGGAATTGTTTGAAGTATGTAAAAAATATAAAATCAATACTAAATATAGAAGAAATTATTTTGCATATGAAAACAGAATGTTTTAAGGTAAATCTTGAAAATTATTTTATAATACCTTAAATTATTATAAATATTAAAAATGTTTTTTAATATAAAAATAATTTAAGTTTTTTATAGATATTTACCCATATTCTGTTTTGATTTTATATTTTAAATATTTCATTGCATATTCAATATAATTTCAAAATTTTATAAAACCATTTTCCAAGTTTTATTTTTTTATTTTTTTTAATTACCTTCTTTTTACATATTTCATAAAAAATGGATTTAAAAAATATTTTTCAAATTTTGTTTTAATTTATAGTTTAATAATATTTTTTTGGCATATTTAAAAAATCTCGGATTATATATAGTATTTTTCATTTTTTTATATATTATATTTTAAAAGATTCTTAAAACAAATTTCTAATTATAAATAAATTTTTTAATTATTTTATTTCCACATCAGCATTGACTTTGTCAAAATTAGTCAAAAACAACATTTTTCGGCGAAAATTGAAAAAATTCAGCGAACTTTTGTTTTCCGTCGAAATTGGGGTTAAATTGCTATCTTTTTATAAGTTATTGGTTAAATTTGTCACCAGGTATATTTAGTGGTATTAGCCTAATTAGACATATCAAGGTATTTGGGGAAAAAATTTGTTTCGTTTGTTGCACTGGCTATTGTATTTATTTTATAAGATGCTTATACAATTCATGTTGTTTGCTTACAATGTTTTCATTTTTAGTTTTAGACTCGAGAAGGGGAGCTCTCAGTGATTTCAGATCTTGCAGGTTCATCTTACAAATTTGAATTGTCGTCTGTTGTTCCATCTGTGTAATGGTCAGAATTATTTAGCAATTCGATACTTTAACTTGAATTTAATACTTTTACCTTTAGTAATTTAATGAATTTTAAATTAATTTTTTTAGTGCTGCAACTAAGAGCATTTTTTAAATTTCCTCTCGGTGACATTTTGTTCGAGGAGAAAAAGGAAGAAGAAGGAGCAGAAGCAAATTTTCTTAGTGATAAGTTTTTTTCGTAAAAGTCCTGTTCTGAGTGATATATATATATACACACTATTATATACGTATCTTGTTACTAACTAGATTCATATCTTGTTGCAGGAACTATTGACTAGGCATAAGTCAACGGTAGTTGAATTTCTTTCTAACAACTACGAGTGCTTTTGCTTTGATAGCCTCTGCCCGCTTTATTTTCTGCAGTGATTTTCATAGAGCTCCCTATTTCCTAGTGGTTTCTGTAGGCTTTTTTAAAATCTTGATCATTTCTGAGAAAAAGAACTCTATTATGTCTTGTAATTTGTTCTTTAGAATAAATAATTTTGTATCTTGGCTTCCTCTGATTTGTTTGATATATTTTCATTGGCAGTTCATCTCAGAGTTTAACTCGAAGTTGCTCGAGTCTACGAATTACATCACCAGAAGGTAGGCTATCAACGTAATTCTTATCTCGATGTCTCTTTTTGGGTATGCATGGGCCCGCTCATGCTGAGAAACCTCCACACCCCTTAATGGGGAAAAAGGGAAATTAAAATCAATAAATGAAAATACCTTAAAAAACTGCACATGCTTTTATGACTCAGCTGTCGAGAGATATCTTGCTGGATCGTTAGAACTCGGCTATAATGACTCAATATGGAGGATCCTCATGAATCTTCTCAGAGTATGATTACATTCGTTTGGCATTTTGGATATTATCATCTTTTCCTCTGGCATTTTGGTTGTTGTCGCTTTTCGTTTGACATTATTTTGTTTGTCATTTTGTATTTTGAATTGAGTCTGATACTCTTGAATAATAATTTGGGGTATTTTCTAGTTTATTTGGTAAGTTTATGTCTTTTTTTTTTTTTAATATTTGATTACAAGGAAAAATAAAATAAGAACAACAAAATATATTAAGAAGATTTTTTTGTACACATTAAACGGATAATCGATTCTATTGTTAAAACTGGTGTCGCTATTTAGAAACGGATTTATTATGCTGCTAAATTACTACAAAAAAATCCGGCAATTCTGGCGGATATGCTGACGGGCAAAAAGCCGTCAGCAATGCTGGCGGGTTTGCTGGCGGCCATGGCCGTCAGCATATATACCCGTCAGTATCCCCTCAGGGAAAGAGCGGGAAACTATCCCGCTTAATTATCCTGACGGCCTTGCCCGTCAGGATATAATTTTTAATTAAAAAAAAATAAAAATATGCTGACGGCACTTGCCCGTCAGAATTATTAAATAAAAATTAAAAAAAAAAAGCTGACGGGCAAGCCGTCAGCAATTTATTTAAAATATAATTTATAATATTATAATTATAATACATATAAAATAATATTATATATTTATAATTTAATTTATTATTTATAAAATAAAATATATAATTATATTAATTATTTATAAATATAATATAATATAAATTATACATTTATAAATATAATATAATATAATAATTATATATTTATAAATAATATTATATATTTATAAAAATAATATATTATTATTAATATACAATATATAATAAATATATATTTCAAATAATATATATTTATAATTATTTATAAATAATATATATATATATATATATATTTTTTATTTATAAATATATTTATAATAATATTATGCATTTATATATTATTATTCATAAATATAATCTACATTTATAAATATAATATAATTAATTATAATTATACTTATAACTTAATTTATATATCTAATATATATTAAAAGTATATAATCTTTCACATGTAATCGACTTGGCGAGACAGTAACACCACTCCTCTATTTACAAGAGGTTTGGGTTCGAATCCCACCCATGCCACATGTGGGGAATTAAATTAACACATGTTGGGTTGTGGGTTGGGCTCCTGTGGGCTGGGCTAGGCCCGCCCAGTTTTTTTTAATAATATTTTAAAAATGCTGACGGGCTCGACCCGCTAGTAATACTGACGGGCCAGCCCGTCAGCATTTATAAAATTTTTAAAAAAAAAAAAAAGGGGAAAAATACTGACGGGAAGTATTACTGACTGCCGATGCCCGTCAGCAGGCCGTCAGTATTTCTGACGGGTAGTATTGCCGGATTTTTTTTGTAGTGAATAGCATCCAAATAGAGACAAAATCTTTCTGTCTATTTAGCAACAGAACGGATTTTTTTTATAGTGAATAGCATCCAAATAGAGACAAATCTTTCTGTCTATTTAGCAACAGGCTTCTAAATAACAATGAAATATTTGTCTCTAAATTTAGTAACACATTTTTTGTAGTGAATAGCATCCAAATAGAGACAAATCTTTCTGTCTATTTAGCAACAGAACGGATTTTTTTTATAGTGAATAGCATCCAAATAGAGACAAATCTTTCTGTCTATTTAGCAACAGAACTGTACCGCTTCTAAATAACAATGAAATATCTGTCTCTAATTTTAGTAACACACACTATTTCGGTTGCTAATATTTAGCGAGTAGCATTATTTCCACAGATTTGGTCGGTTGCTAATCCATTAGAAATTGTATTTACCAACAAAAATATTTTATTAGCAACGAAAAAATCCATCTCTAATTTTAAGTTTTCTTGTAGTAATTCTTGCAAAGATCATCAGATGAGGCCGCAAATCTTTTGCATCAGGCAACTCCTATTCTATTAACTACTCATAAAGGTTAAAGAATGCTTCAAGTTACTGGGGTTAAAGTAACTAAAAGGGCAGAGAGCAGTCTGACTAATCAACTAACATGCGCCATATGTAGAATTCATATGTTTTCTACTGACATTAAAAATGGTCCAAATAATAGATGAGTTAGTAAACAAACATTATCATGTCACACGGAAGAATCTTTTCAATTTTCTATTCCACTCTGACTTGGCGAACAAGTTTTCTTCGGCTATAAAAGGAGCTCTCAAACCAAAATCAAAGTATATAAAAAAAAAACTGCATTCTTTTTCTTCCAAACGTTATTCAGAATCAAACAGACCTACGAATTAGCGATGGGAGAAGTGAAGGTTTTAGGTTTTTGGGCCAGCCCATTCAGCAAGCGAGTGGAAATGGGCCTGAAAATGAAAGGGGTGGACTATGAATTTATAGATGAAGATCTGAAAAACAAGTCCGCTTTGCTTCTCAAGTTCAACCCAATTTACAAGAAAGTGCCAGTTTTATTGCACAATGGCAACCCCATTGCCGAGTCTTTGATCATTCTCGAGTATATTGACGAGGCCTTCCCAGGACCCGCCATTTGGCCCACAGATCCTTACGAAAGAGCCCAGGCTCGCTTCTGGGCCAAGTTCATCGACGAAAAGGTCCATTACTTTTTCTTATTGTATTTCTTTTTTTATTTATTTATCACTAATAAATTTTCTATTAGTTAGTAATAATCTTTATTTGCAGTGCATGCCTGCCATGTGGAAAGCTTGCTGGAGCACAGGCGAGGAGCGAGACAAGGCCAAAGAAGAATCAGAACAACTGCTAAAAATTCTTGAAAATGAAATTAAGGACAAGGGCTTTTTTGGCTGTGACAAAATTGGAGTAATAGATATTGTTGCTTGTTTCATCGCCTATTGGTTTGGTATTGCCGCGGAATTAGTGGGCCTCCAACTCATTACACAAGACAAGTTTCCCAATTTGTGTAAATGGGCCGATGAATTTTGTAATAGCATCTTTGTGAAAGAACACCTGCCTCCCAAGGATAAACTTGTTGAGGGTTTCAAGTTTGTGCTGCAAGCTGCAGCTGCATCCAAAGGAACCTCGAGCGTCTGATTGGGACAAGTTAAGAAGTAGTAGAAGAAGAAGAGGTCGTTAAGCTTCAATTGCAATCGTTTATCTATGGGCTACGCCACTGCTATGTGGTAGTGATGTTATTGTTTTACTTTTTTTTTTAAATTAAATAAAAATTAATTATAATAAATAAATAAAACTTGGGTGGTCTTTCTGATCAATCCAGAGATCATTTGGATTTCATTAGTAATGAGAATTCGGAATATCACACATTGATCAATCAAAGAGAGATTCAACCATTAAAAGAAATATCGATTCATTGGGATCCTTCCTTTTTTCAAACGGAAGGAACATAGATAGAATCAGACCTATTCTCGAAATGCCTTTGTGGATATTCCTCAATGTCCCGTCTATTCACGGAACGTGAGAAGAGGAAGAAATCGAAGAATTTTTTGGGAATCATACAAGATCGGTTTGTTCTTTTTTCTCTGATAGGTGGTCTCCAACGCATAAATGGCTGGGTCGGTAGATTAGATTTGTTTTTATTGAGAATAAAGCCAATGTGGCAAAATAGAAAAGACAAAATGCAATGGATGAGTTCAGTATAACACAAACGACCAAGAATGGACAGATAGGCAGAGGCAACACTTGAAGACAAAACAGTGCACCCGTAGAAGGAAATGATCATGTGTGCAAGGTGCTATTAAAGTTTAGCTACACCAACTAAGCATATGAAAACCTAGTCTCTACATAGTATTTTTATTGGTTTAAGTAATATTTGATATTTTAGTTTGACCAAACTACAGAGAAACCTCCTTTTGAAGCTGCAATGAACGTTTCGCTTTTTCTGCAAGTTGAGTCCTAATGCACTAATTTCATGCTCCATGTCCATCACCTGCAAAAACAATGTTTCTTAACTCGATAGAAGGTGTGCCAAATATGCTAGTAATAGAAAAAAAACAGTTTTTTTTTTTTTTTTTTTGAAATAGTAATTTAAAATCAAATGTCTTTTAAAAATCTAAAGAAAGGGAAGATCAAAAAGACTACTCTTAAGGTCTAAGGAGTGTTTGCAAACACTAAAATTATTGATTCTCAGCTTCTAACTTACCCTACTAGGCTGATGAAGCATTTTAACTAGTCTAGCCACTTGAACCTCCTTCATCAATTCATCCCAATCCTGATTACGAAAAAGATTGTATTCATAAACGAAGCAAGTGTTAAAATTCAGTTTTTCTTTTCTAATATTTATTTTTAGTTTTAGTTTTTTTTTAATAAAAGAAATGGCTCTTCAGAATTACCTGGTTTCCTGTTGCTTTAGACATCCGTTCGTGTTCCTGAAGAGCCTCTTCCACTCTCTGCACAGCCACTCTGGCATTCTCGATTTCATTACGTTGCAAAAGCTCTTTCCTCATCGACGAGCTTTTTAGCATCTTCTGAAGCCTTACAAAAGAATGTACTTTCTAAAATTGGACAAAGAAAATAGAATAAGAAGAATGCTTACAGAAGGAATTATAAATTTCTTCTGGAAAGAGATCGAATAAATAAGGGTGAAAATAATAAAGCAAGGAAAAATTAGAATGTGATTTTGATGATCAAAACAGTAAGTAGCTAGTAGTTAGTCTATATCTATATAACCAATTAAATTTTCTTCTTCTATTTTTTCTATGATATGGATTTACAGAGAGAAGGAAACAAAAACATCATATAACAAATATAACCTGTTTTAGAAAAGTTGAAAGCCTTTTCACTTCAGTATTAGCTCCTTCTCTTTGATTTAATTGAACTGCTAACGCTTCAACCTACAAACACCAAAACATTTGCATTTTTTTTTTATATTTTTTCTAAATGGGGAAATTTGATATTTAAGAAGTTAGAGAATTATTTCTTAAGCTGACAGAGTTGGCAGAGTTTGCTAACAGAAGCTAAAAGTTGATTTTGGTTCAAAATGGTTGTTCAGTGAATAAGGGTTAAAAGTGCTTATTTTTTTGCAAAAGTCAAACCAGATGCAGAATCACATTTTTACATCCATAAGCTGAGAATCACTTTTTTTTCCTGTATTCTTTTTAGTGGTTGCAAACATTCTATAGATCGTAAATGAACTCCGGCATAATCTACATATAAAAAACATTCAATGTGGACTTTAAAACGTCCGAGAAAAGTCAAACAAGAACAAGACTAAACCTCATTGGACAGCTTTGCAGCAACAGCTAAACCCTTCTCGAATTTGTTAGCAAGATCACGAATTGAGAGACGTTGCTGCGTCTCCATCAACAATTTAGTTTCTCGCGCGACCATTTCTTTTGTAGACAACACGTTTGCATCCTCTTTGACCTCCACTATCTGATTGTTTGCTCCGATTTTATACTTCGGAAAATGACTCGAAGCGAAAATCACGTCAGCTGATACCGGCGACACTGCATCCTTCTGCAACGTGTAACTAAAAACCACGGGCCTAATCTCATCATTTTGAGACTTTCCTAAAATAATCGACAACAACAACAATAATTATTAGCCTAATTGCTCAACAACTATTTAGGGGTTGTTTGCAAAAACTTGAGAAAAATAAAAGCAAAATTTTGAACCCAATTATCTACTTATTTATTACAAAGCAAGTAATGTGAAATTTATGCAACCTCAGGCAAAGAAAAAAAAAAGAGGAGAATTTTCAACCGAGTAATTTTACCACATGTCTAGTAATTAGGTGCGAATTAACTAACGATATTTACATCACATAAATCAAGTAAGTAATCTGATTTTGAAAGTATTCCAGCAACCTCTTACCAGTTTATATTAGGAAAAAATAAAGTAACAGCAGACCAAAGATCCAATTTTTTTCCCAATTGCACTGAGTGCATCTTAATTAATTTAATATATACAGAAAATACAGAATCAACCCAACATCAACACCATTGCAAGCCCAGAAAACAATTTGAAATTAACAAAAGCAAATAAATGCAGAAGAAAAACAGAAAAATTAAAAACCTTAAAACCATTCAAACACAGAGAATATTAAAAAAAAAAGAAAAAAAAACTAACCCCCGATTGTACTCACAGATCATGCAAATGCAAGCACCTGGGTAGGATTTAGTGTCTCCAAAATGTGAAACTAAACGATTGTTCACTAGAAACAGCGTTCATGGTATATAAAACATGGACGCACCTTCTCCCCCTGCAATATAAACACAAAATAACAGTCATGTTTCTGACAAAATATACAATTGTGACAAAAAAAAAAACAGTAAATCCAATTATCAGCTCAGTGAACTTTTCAACTCGAAACCCTTTTTTTTTTTAACTTTTCCCACAGGTTAATGTAATTATCTCAGTAATAAACAGATGGAAATTACTACCTATTCGAAATTCATAGCTGAAATTTTGTAATTTAAATAAAATTAGCACATCTGCTTGCCAATTAGAAACCCTAGATCCGTTTAAATGAATCAGCAATTCCATCTATGAATCGGATAACCACATTTCTGCATACCTGACTGGCTTGGGAAGATGAGCACGTCGATTGGGCTGGCCTCATCAATCGCGCGCTTGACGGCGTCGTAGTCCCTGACATCAGCGCG
>BMAC01000791.1:499870-518744 GCA_014905375.1 Phtheirospermum japonicum | reverse complement strand
TGTTGTTTTTATTGAGAATAAAGCCAATGTGGCAAAATAGAAAAGACAAAATGCAATGGATGAGTTCAGTATAACACAAACGACCAAGAATGGGACAGATAGGCAGAGGCAACACTTGAAGACAAAACAGTGCACCCGTAGAAGGAAATGATCATGTGTGCAAGGTGCTATTAAAGTTTAGCTACACCAACTAAGCATATGAAAACCTAGTCTCTACATAGTATTTTTATTGGTTTAAGTAATATTTGATATTTTAGTTTGACCAAACTACAGAGAAACCTCCTTTTGAAGCTGCAATGAACGTTTCGCTTTTTCTGCAAGTTGAGTCCTTAATGCACTAATTTCATGCTCCATGTCCATCACCTGCAAAAACAATGTTTCTTAACTCGATAGAAGGTGTGCCAAATATGCTAGTAATAGAAAAAAACATTTTTTTTTTTTTTTTTTGAAATAGGAATTTAAAATCAAATGTCTTTTAAAAATCTAAAGAAAGGGAAGATCAAAAAGACTACTCTTAAGGTCTAAGGAGTGTTTGCAAACACTAAAATTATTGATTCTCAGCTTCTAACTTACCCTACTAGGCTGATGAAGCATTTTAACTAGTCTAGCCACTTGAACCTCCTTCATCAATTCATCCCAATCCTGATTACGAAAAAGATTGTATTCATAAACGAAGCAAGTGTTAAAATTCAGTTTTTCTTTTCTAATATTTATTTTTAGTTTTAGTTTTTTTTTAATAAAAGAAATGGCTCTTCAGAATTACCTGGTTTCCTGTTGCTTTAGACATCCGTTCGTGTTCCTGAAGAGCCTCTTCCACTCTCTGCACAGCCAGCCAGCTCTGGCATTCTCGATTTCATTACGTGCAAAAGCTCTTTCCTCATCGACGAGCTTTTTAGCATCTTCTGAAGCCTTGCAAAAGAATGTACTTTCTAAAATTGGACAAAGAAAATAGAATAAGAAGAATGCTTACAGAAGGAATTATAAATTTCTTCTGGAAAGAGATCGAATAAATAAGGGTGAAAATAATAAAGCAAGGAAAAATTAGAATGTGATTTTGATGATCAAAACAGTAAGTAGCTAGTAGTTAGTCTATGTCTATATAACCAATTAAATTTTCTTCTTCTTTTTTTTCTATGATATGGATTTTACAGAGAGAAGGAAACAAAAACATCATATAACAAATATAACCTGTTTTAGAAAAGTTGAAAGCCTTTTCACTTCAGTATTAGCTCCTTCTCTTTGATTTAATTGAACTGCTAACGCTTTCAACCTACAAACACCAAAACATTTGCATTTTTTTTTAATATTTTTTCTAAATGGGGAAATTTGATATTTAAGAAGTTAGAGAATTATTTCTTAAGCTGACAGAGTTGGCAGAGTTTGCTAACAGAAGCTAAAAGTTGATTTTGGTTCAAAATGGTTGTTCAGTGAATAAGGGTTAAAAGTGCTTATTTTTTTGCAAAAGTCAAACCAGATGCAGAATCACATTTTTACATCCATAAGCTGAGAATCACTTTTTTTTTCCTGTATTCTTTTTAGTGGTTGCAAACATTCTATAGATCGTAAATGAACTCCGGCATAATCTACATATAGAAAACATTCAATGTGGACTTTAAAACGTCCGAGAAAAGTCAAACAAGAACAAGACTAAACCTCATTGGACAGCTTTGCAGCAATAGCTAAACCCTTCTCAAATTTGTTAGCAAGATCACGAATTGAGAGACGTTGCTGCTTCTCCATCAACAATTTAGTTTCTCGTGCGACCATTTCTTTTGTAGACAACACGTTTGCATCCTCTTTGACCTCCACTATCTGATTCTTTGCTCCGAATTTTATACTTCAGAAAATGACTCGAAGCGAAAATCACGTTGGCTGATACTGGCGACACTGCATCCTTCTGCAACGTGTAACTAAAACCACAGCCTAATCTCGTCATTTTGAGACTTTCCTAAAATAATCGACAACAAGAACAATAATTATTAGCCTAATTGCTCAACAACTATTTAGGGGTTGTTTGCAAAAACTTGAGAAAAATAAAAGCAAAAATTTTGAACCCAATTATCTACTTATTTATTACAAAGCAAGTAATGTGAAATTTATGCAACCTCAGGCAAAAAAAAAAGAGAGGAGAATTTTCAACCGAGTAATTTTACCACATGTCTAGTAATTAGGTGCGAATTAACTAACGATATTTACATAACATAAATCAAGTAAGTAATCTGATTTTGAAAGTATTCCAACAACCTCTTACCAGTTTATATTAGGAAAAAATAAAGTAACAGCAGACCAAAGATCCAATTTTTTTCCCAATTGCACTGAGTGCATCTTAATTAATTTAATATATACAGAAAACACAGAATCAACCCAACATCAACACCATTGCAAGCCCAAAAAACAATTTGAAATTAACAAAAGCAAATACATGCAGAAGAAAAACAGAAAAATTAAAAACCTTAAAACCATTCAAACATAGAGAATATTAAAAAAAAAAGAAAAAAAAACTCACCCCCGATTGTACTCACAGATCATGCAAATGCAAGCACCTGGGTAGGATTTAGTGTCTCCAAAATGTGAAACTAAACGATTGTTCACTAGAAACAGCGTTCATGGTATATAAAACATGGACGCACCTTCTCCCCCTGCAATATAAACACAAAATAACAGTCATGTTTCTGACAAAATATACAATTATGACAAAAAAAAAACAGTAAATCCAATTATCAGCTCAGTGAACTTTTCAACTCGAAACCTTCTTTTTTTTTTAACTTTTCCCACAGATTAATGTAATTATCTCAGTAATAAACAGATGGAAATTACTACCTATTCAAAATTCATAGCTGAAATTTTGTAATTTAAATAAAACTATCACATCTGCTTGCCAATTAGAAACCCTAGATCCGTTTAAATGAATCAGCAATTCCATCTATGAATCGGATAACCACATTTCTGCATACCTGTCTGCTTGGGAAGATGAGCATGTCGATTGGGCTAGCCTCATCAATCGCGCGCTTGACGGCGTCGTAGTCCCTGACATCAGCGCTGACGACTCTGACATCATGCCTTGTGCAGAGCCTGATCGACTGCTTTTCCTCCTCAAGCTTGCTGACACTGCGGGCGAGGAGGGTGACGTCAGCGCCGCCAAGGGCACAGAGGTGGTCGAGAGCACAGAGGTGGATGGGCTTAGTCTTTCTCACAGAAAAAGAATTGGAAAAAGAAATAAAGAAAAGAAAAGAGAGGAGATGGACAGTTCTTAATTCGGCGTTTATTTTAGAATTAAAAAAAGAAATAAATAAAAAGAAAAGGAGGGGATGGATATGAACCGCCGATTAGACACGGATCAACGGTTGAGATAAAGAAAGATGAGGATTGGTGACATGGCAGACTCTAGATTTTACGGCGGTTCTAATGGAACCGACGTTAAATCTAGCGAACTGAACTAATTAACGGCAGTTCTTAAGAAACCGCCGTGATATACTTGTTAATTAACGGCAGTTCTCAAATAACCGTCGTAGAATGTCTGAGATTTTACGGCGTTTCTGTTAAAACCGCCGTTAAAATCAGTTGATATCCAATTTTTATCGTCGGTTTTCAGGAAACCGCCCTAAATTAACCTTTTTAACGGCGATTTTAGCCACAACCGCCGTTAAAAGTATTTTTAAGGCGGTTTTCAGAGAACCGCCTTTAATTAACAGCCTTAGAAAGCTGTTTCTGTAGTAGTGACATCTCTCTATATCAGACATACTCAAAATTCTTGCACAATTATCATGGTTTATTATATCATTCTAACATGAAGTAATGACTCAGAAACTCAGAATCCCATTCATGCTTGACAAATATTTTTCTCTTAAGGACTTAGGCCTAGTGCATTACTGTTTAGGGATTGAGGTGTGTTATGACTCCAATGGACTCATTTTGAATCAAAGAAATTACATTGAAGAGATGCTTGATAGAGCAAGTATGAAGAGTGCAAAATGTGTTACTTCTCTTATGATTTCAAATCCTACTCAATCAGAATTTTATGGCCAGTCTATTGAAATCCTAGTTTCTATAGACAAATTGTTGGAACTTTACAGTATGCTACTTTGACCAGACCTGACATTAGCTTCGCAGTGAATAGGGTTAGTCAGTATATGCAAAATCCACTAGATACTCATTGGATTTCAATCAAGAGGATCATAAGGTACCTTAGTAGATCTCTAGATTTTGGTTTAAGGATCAGCCCTTGTAAGAGTTTCAATGTAACAACTTATGTAGATACTGACTGGGCATCATATATTGATGATGGAAGATCGACTTCAGATGTTTGTGTGTTCATAGGAAATAATCTTATATCTTGGAAAGTCAAGAAACAAGGCTTTTTGTGAAATTATGTGTGTGAAGTCGGTGTGATTTTGATGGACAACTTCGGAGCAATCACATAGTTAAACATTTCGAGCTTGATTTGCATTTCATTAAGGAATAGGTGATTAAAGGTCTGGTTAATTTACTAAATGAGCCAAAATGGGATCAGATAGCAGATATCATGACAAAACCTTGAATTGGCCAATTCTCAGGCTTAAGGGTAAGTTAGCTATTGTACCAAAGTACGACATAGAATTGATGGGGCATATTGAGAATAAAGCCAATGTGGCAAAATAGAAAAGACAAAATGCAATAGATGAGTTCAGTCTAACACAAACGACCAAGAATGGACAGATAGGCAGAGGCAACACTTGAAGACAAAACAGTGCACCTATAGAAGGAAATGATCATGTGTGCAAGGTGCCATTAAAGTTTAGCTACACCAATTGAGCATATGAAAACTTAATCCCTAGATTATTTCATCTTGTTGTGTGTGTGTGTGTGTATGTATATATATAGATGTGCATCAGTGACAGATTATCAAAGAAAACTATGATAATAAAATTCTCTTGTTCACACAATTAGTTTGAATATACTATTAGGTAGAGGTGCCCATCGGTTTGCGGGAACCGGACAAACCGCCGGTCAACGGTTGCGGAAATCATTGACCACGTTTTCAACCGCAACCGCAGTTAAGACAGGCCGGTTTCGGTTTCTCCATACTCCAAACCGTAAACCGGCGGTTCAAACTGCCGGTTAGAAAGTTAAAAAAAATTGTCGATTCAAACCGACGGTTGAACCGCCCAAATTTAGCCGTTGGGGCGCCGGTCAGCGAGACGTTTAAAATCAACGGTCTTGATCTTGTGACCGTTGATGATCAACAGTCGAGATCAAGTGACCGTTGATTCAAACAGCCGGTTTGAACCGAAACCGGGCGATTTGGTCCAAAACCGGCGGTTTACCCGCCTTTTTTTTTTCATTCCTATAAATACCCCCCATTCCCAACTCATTTTATCTCACACCAATCTCTTGTCTTCTATAATCTCTCTATTCTACATTGTCCCTCTTTGCAAATTTTGTGATTTACTAAGATTCTTTAATTATTATCAAGCCTTCCTAATTCTAAACTAAACTTATTTAAATTTAGCTCTTTCTTATTTTTTTTTATATTAATTAATCTTAACTTCTAAAAAAAAATCGAGTCGTGGAGGTTCTTCTCGTTCTCGTCCAGCCGATAAAGGGAAGAGTATAGCACTCGATGACGACGCCAATGTCCATCCCATTGGCTTATCACAAGGCAATACCCCTTCGGTCGGTGACTACAATCCCAATCGCATCGACATTGACGAAAATTGGAGTGATACCAATATTGATAGAACTTATCGAGCCGCCTCCGCCTTTGCCGGTGAAGAAGTGCCGCTCATACCTATTGAAGAGGAGTATGAATTGCCACCTCCAAGAAACCCAAGAAGTCGTTCTCGGGCAACAGCGGAGTTAAAATCCGACATTTTCAAGAAACATTTTCAAAAAATCGAGATCCCGCCACCCGCAAATGAGCCACCTCCAGAAGACGGCAAAAAAGGAAAAGGGAGGTACCGTGTCACTTGCAACTATTGTACATCAACTTACCAATTTATAGAAGGAGGAGGATATGGGAATGTGCACAACCATCTCAACAACAAACACCCCGACAAAGTCGGCATCGATAGGACTCAAACGCAACTACAAGGAGGACAAGTAAGTACGAACTCCTCTTCTTTATTTACATATTCCAACGCTACTCATAGAAAGGAATTAGCAAAATTGGTTTCTTCTAAATCTCTTCCTTTTAACTTTGCCAATGATGATTTATATGAAAAGTTCACCCAACTTTCTTTTAATCCCTCAAGTACGAGAGTCTCACGCTCTACCCTTACTCGTGATATTAAAAAAGTTGTTGGTGAATATAAGTTAAACTTATGTAACGAATTTGCTAGTTTACCAAACAAAGTTTCAATTTGCTCGGATGTTTGGAGTGATCACTGGGAACGAAACTCTTAAATGGGTGTTACATGTCATTGGGTTGATAATTCATGGACTTTACAAAAACGTTTGCTTGCATATAGAGATTTTAAAACTCCTCACAATGCACATAATATTTGTCAATTAATTCATTTGATTTGTCAAGAGTATGGTCTAGTTGAAAAAATATTTTCTATTTCATTTGATAATGCAACTTCTAATACGGCGAGTGTTAATGATCTTATTAGTATTTGTAAACCATCTATTTGTGGATTGTTCTTTCATATTAGATGCATATGCCATATTTTGAATTTGTGTGCTCAAGATGGTTTGAATGTTTTGAAAAATGAACTTTCTCCAATTAAAGCGGTGGTCGCGTGTATTCATAAAAACAAATTTTTGCAACGAACATGGGCAAGATTTTGTAGGGAAAACGGGTTTAAACCTAAAAAAATTTCAACCGATTTGCCTACTCGTTGGAACTCTACATATAAATTATTGAAAAATACATATTCGTATATAGAGGTTTTGTGTTCGTTTTTTGCCCAACAAGAAATCGGAATTATGTTATATACAAACCAATGGTCTACGTGTAATTATTTGAAAAAAGTTTTAAAGGTGTTTAATGATACTACTAATTTATTTTCCGGTATTTATTATCCTACTTCTCACCTTGTTGTTGAAAATTTTGTTAAAATTGCATTCGTCTTTAAGGAGTGCATGAAAAATGAACGATTGGAAGAATGTGTTATTTCTATGAAACGAAAATGGTTGAAGTATTTTCATTACATTCCAAGTATATTTTTAGTTGCTACATTATTAGATCCTAATAATAGAGAAAATGATTTAGAATTTTATCTTAATAGTTATTATGATGCTTTATTGTCGTTTGAAGGGTATGAATATCCTTCCGTTGAAAATATTATTCAAAATGTGAAAAAGTCTTTATATGATATATTTAAATAGTATAGTATAAGTTTTGATGGTACTCTTCCTATAAGTTCTGGGCGATAAACTTCTACTAGAAGTGGTAATCCTAGTAGAAGTGGTGACGGCGACGATGAAATTGAGGGATTTCAAAACTTCTTGAAACAAAAAAGGTCACGAATGGGGCGTTTGGGTTATTCATTCAGTTCTAACCCTCATCGAGAACTTGAAGCTTATCTAACAACGGCTTTTGAGTATGGAACGTTGGGGGAAATGAAGCCGACAGCGAGTTTGATATTTTGAATTGGTGGGCATCGATGAAATCACTTTATCCCGTTGTTAACATCATTGTGAGGGAGATATTGGTCGTTCCCGTATCAACCGTTTCAGTCGAACAAGCATTCAGTGAAGGGGGGTACATGCTGGACGAGCGGAGATCCAGACTTACACCTCACAATCTCGAGTGTCAAATTTTATTGCATGATTGGGTCAACGCCGATCGACGGAAACAAAAAAACGTTTTTAGTGAAGATGAAGACAGCGAGGCGTATTATGATACTAGGAGATCTAGCAACGAGTCGGTAAATGGATGAGTATGGTACCCCCCCGCACCACCGCTTCCGATTCCAAGGTAAGTAAGATAAGTGAAAATTACGTGGACTTTGATTCTCAAGGTAAGGGATACGTAGACAACTATTTTCAATTATTTGAAATTAAAATTTCAAATTTTAATTTCAAATATTTGAAAATAGTTCAAGTCCAATTTCTTTTTAATTTTTTTTTGAATTTATTAAAATTCTTCTAATATAATTTTTTTTTTATTTTAACTTCAAATATTATAAATGGTTCAATTTTATTTTTTTTAATAAATTCAAATTTCAAAGTATTTGTTATATTTCCCACTAACATCAAAATTTTAAAATTCTTCTAATATAATTTTTCTCATTTGATACATTTTAAAAAATATATTTTAACTTTAAAAATCCAAAACATATGAATTTTTATATTAATAAAAAAAAAAGGCTAAACCGTCCAAACCGAACCGGGACCAAACCGTGAACCGGCAGTTTGAAACCACCGCAAACCAGCCGGTTTCATGGTTCGGTTCCGGTTCGAGGTTTCCGCCAAAACCGAACCGGCGGTTGAACCGTCTGGACACGTCTACTATTAGGGTTACTTTCTTCGCATTTTCTGATTCAATAATAAGAATTTCTTCGAGTAATATATCTCCTCGTAGTGATGTGACAAATTTAGCTAGTGTCCTTAAAAAAAGAAGGATTATGATTGATAAATGAATGGATCAATTATTAATGTTTACTCATGAACATTGGTTTATTTATAAAAAAGAATATTCATCTGGATTTTTGAAGTTTGACATACCGACCTGCATTTGATAAGTAACATTCTTGATGATAGGCAGAGAATGAGATCACAAACATTAAAATATAATCCATAGCAGAACCATTTAAGGCTAGCTAAGGTTATAACATTCAGTCCAACATTTAATTATCAAATACTACAAATTCGAAGGATTGCATAAAAATATAGTCACAAATGCAATTTATTGAAAGGTGATAAGGTGAAGACCAGAACATTAATTGAATATGGAGCTCAGTCGTCAGTTCCTGTGAAAATCGGGATCCTTGACTATAGTCACCGGGCAGTTTGCAGTGGCCACCACGTAGTTACTCACGCTTCCCAATATTATCCTACACATTTTCTCCATAAAATTAATAAATAATACCAAAAAATAATTAATCTCCATTTGACTAATAACAATCTGCTGGGATTGATACCGACAAGGGAATTGGACTCGTGACACGACACGCGGTCACACTTATGACACGTAAATTATAACGAAAAACAGGACACGACAAGGCAAAATATCATATTTTGAAGTGTCCTTGCATCAATATATCAGTAATATTACAAAACCTCTAATTTAAGTTTTAAAAGATAAAACAAATGTAAGTCAAGATATATACTTGAATTATAATTAAACTAAATCAACCCATATCTCATAAATAAATTGAAGAAGCAAGAGAAAATGAACCTTTTAATGGCGGTGAGGCCCCTGCTCCCCAAAACAATTGAGTCCAACTTCAAATCCTCAACAGCTTCACAAAGCTTCTCCCTCGCATCTCCCCAATACAACTTTGTCACCACATTTATCTAATCAACAATCACATTTTTTTTAGTTTTCTTTTTTAATTTAAACAAATACTTGCAAAATTAACTTAAAAAAAAAAAAAAACCTCTTTCTGCCTAGCAGCAGTATCCAGCATATCGAGAACTTCAATATCAGTGGCCAATTCGTATTTCTTCATCACCTCCGGCTCACGAAACTCCACCAATGGAATAAGTGCTTCGTTTTTTAATTATTATTATTATTTTAATTTAAAACAAAAAAATCGCAAGAATATGATCAGATCCGATTATATGTAATAAATGATAGTAGTATAATCAAGGTAAGTGTATACTTACGAGAACCGGATAGGGACCAGAGCTTATCGCGGGACTCGTCGAGGGATTGAGATTTGATGTGTAAGATGTAAAAAGTGTCTCCTTTGTCGGCTAAGTTGTCGATTGACCATTGCAGCGCCGCCTTGCTGCTCTTCGAGAAATCCACAGCCACGCCGATTTTCCTGTCTTTCACCATTTTCTTTTTTCTTTCTCTGCTTTTCTTCTGTGTGCCTTGTTTGTTTTTGTACTTTTATTACTCGCGTCCTAGTTTTTTTGAAGGGAAAAGGTAATTAATTAAAAGGAGAAAGTGGTTGCGTGTCCCTAATTAAAACCCGGGGAAAAGAAACTCGTTGATGGTTTCTTGGTATTAGTATTTAATTAAAATTACTCTATACTATTTTACATGAATAAACAAAAATATTAGATACACATTTGCGTGTATAAAAAATAAAATCATACAAAGATAAAATAATAAATAAAATAGAAAACCGTGTGCAAGTGCAAGGTTTGTATCATTTTGGCAAATATTATTCGCATTTGCTCAAGAGTCAAATACCACCCTTTTTAATATACATGGTTTTCAACACTTTTTCCTTTCTTTACGAGACTACACTTTATTTATTTTCTTTTTTCTTGATTCGACGTGTGTTTAATAAGTTACCCCAAATCTGAATGAGTAAAGATTAAGGCCTTACTTCTTGAGTTTTATTTTAAATATTTTATTCTATCTCAATTAGTTTTTTTTACGCTGTTTGATAAAAATAAAAAATAAGCTCTTAACAGTTCATTCTGTCTAATAAATTCTTGAAATTTTATATTTGTAATTAAAAAAAAAAGATTTATTATTCCTTTAATTTTTCGAGAAATTCCCAAACCAACGCATATTTATTTCTCATGAGTTATACTCTAATCTGATGCTTCAATAATCAAGTACAAAAAAAAATATCGGTAAATTGTAGATAGATTATTATCGATAATATTTACTAGCAAAATCTATTTTAGTCGATAAATATCAACAATATTTTTGTCACAAAAATTGTTGGTAATAATTTATAAAAACAATGTTTTTTATTTTGTTGGTATTATATATGTTATGTACGTAAATTGTAAGTCTATTTTTAAGAAGAAAAACTATAAAATGATATCAAATAATACACTTAATTATTTATTTACACTTTTTCAATTATCAATCACAACCATAAAATTCAATTTATCTTTTCTAATTTCTCTAAACACACCAAATTAAAACGCGTAACCGAAAAAAACCCATCTATTATCGTCATATATTCATCTTATTAGATAACACGCTCCGAACTTATTCTCAATTTTCTCCAAAATTAAATAAAACCAAATCAATCACTTTTGCTACAAAAGAAAACAGCACACATGAAAGTGTGTGACAAAAAGGACATAATGTTGGTGGATAAGAAGTGTTAAAATATAGAAAACAAAAGAAAACGAACCTTCCTCGCTGCTTCCTCAGTGGATTCGTCGTCTTTAAGTAAGCTGCTATAATTATGGATACTCATCACAATTTTGCCATCTTTTCACACAATACCATTCGTGGATATCTGCGTAACAATTAATGGGCCAACATGTTGGGCTTAAACCTGGCGGTGAAACAATTTGAGTCTATCTGACCCAATCCAATGGAAAATAATAAGCCTTGGCCCAATATATTATATACTCTTATGGCCCAGTTTTAGTTTTCTCCTACTTTCTAGCGTTTGCGTAGGCCGAGTTACAATGATGATTTTTCTATGGACTTGGACCTTTCAATTTGTTATTTTTAATGTTGCTTAGCATCTAAACCATCACTTTATGCTTATAAAATTACATTACCCTAAAGATGTAAAATACCAATAATGGAGAAGGATTCGAATCTTTCCAAAATTACAAAGGAGTTTGGGTTTATTTGAACTCTCCACCGTCTAGTGTTATACATAGCATATTAACATATATTTCAACCGGTATTAGTTGAGATTTTTAATCATAATATTTAAAATGTTGAGGTGTTTAGAATTTAAATAGTAAAAAATCTTGTTTGAACTACTATTCGATCAGATTTTAAATCTTGATATTCAGAATTTTGGAGTATCGAAATTATGTATAAAGAATTATTGATTGATTATTTAATTTTAAGATTTTAAAATAAATAAATATGATGTGTTCACAGTATCAATATAACATTACGAACTCTACGATAAACAAGCCCTTCAACTCGAGACACGGCTTGATATAGTCAAATGAGTTGCACAAAAAGTGTACATTGGCAACCTGACTCTAGCGCTTAAGCGAGAATTTTATCATTATTTATTTAAAAGGCGGTACTATGAAAGCTCAGGTGAAAATCATATATACCGAAAATAATGAGATGGAAATCTTAATTTACAACGAGACTTCAAGTTTTTAAGCCCTAACGTAGAGTAATTCCCAGTCAGAACATATATCATTCAACTTATATATAAGAATATTAAATAAATTACAATAAAATGAGAAATAGTGTTTGAGAGACAAAGAGATTATGTGTTTATGAATCTTTTTTTCGCTTCTCTCTTTTATTTATATTTTAATCTTAATTGCAATTTATAGTTGCCAATGAAGGTATACATATATATTTATATATATATGCTCACAGAGTCTTGTCTTGAAGGTGAAACATTTCATTCATTGAACACAAAGAGATCCAGATCCAACATAATGGATATATTTGCATGTGCATTTCCCCACCTCTTACCCTATGACTACTCGACACCTTGTACATTTGAATTAGAACAAATTCATATTCCAACATAACGTGGGATCATGGAGCATATATACTATATACTATGCACCAAATATGGCAGGTGTAACCACCATGCACCCTTTGAATATCATCAATTATTTCAAACTTATGAAACATTACTACGTGATCGCTTCAACTTAACCTAAACATATGCTAATCCTCCCGCCATTATCTATAAAGCCCATTCCAATTTGGAATTACATGTCCATGTTGTGCACTTGTTTTCATCACAAGCAACACTTATATTAAAATTTTGAGATTTGAGGCGAGCTTCATAAATTATATTCCTGTATTAAAAATATTTTCGTGCCCATTATTACTTAGATAATTTTCATATAGATTTGATTGAATATTCATGGGATATATTCATGTCAATCCAGTCCCAATCACAAGATGAGTGTTGTTAATGAACCGAGCCTAAGGGTTTCGAGATCGAGTTCGATTATTACTCGAAAAATGTTGAGCGAAAATTTATGTTCGTGTTCGTTCGACTAATTTTTTGTCCAGTTCGAGTTCGACTCGTTTCTTTTAAAGACACTTCGATTAGATCGAGTTCTAATTGTTCGATAATCGAACGAATATTAAATGAGCCTAATTTTCTATTCGAGATCGACTCGATTATTAAACAAATGAGTTTTAAAGGAGTTCAAACGAACACGAACGAGCTTTTGTCTCGCGTATGTTCGTTCTTTAATAGCACTGAGCAGATCTAAAAGAATCCTTGTGTTGGTACGAATTATAAATAAGAATTTATTATTGAAACACAAAATTATGTAATAAACAAGAAAAAAATACTAGTCAAAGACTACCAATTACCACCGCATTAGTCAGCCATAAATTTAATAGTCATGTTGATGTTCCACAAAATTTAATAGTGCTCTTATTTAATCATGTTAATAATCCATAGTATTAATTAGGCTTAATCTTTGGATATTCACATGTGAGAGTAGGTCCATAGGAAATGATGATTTCTCAGGGAGATCACATCACGGGCGAGAGAGAAAACATTTCTCATGATAACACAAAGCTAGTGTTGTAATTTTTATTTGGGATCCATATTTCTTTTAAATTAAATTAAAATCTGGTGTAGCAGAACGCATGCCTCGGCTGGTGGTATCTAATTATAGAATTTTGTGGAACAGTGACATAAATATCTTATGGACATTAACCACGACACATTAGTAATAAGTTGTCTAATACTATATATTTATGTGTCGCAAGATATTACACGTTTGATATGTAATAGTAATTAATTTGCTTGTGCCATTTATAAGCTGTTGTTTTAACGGTTTAAAAATATCTAGGATTTTCATAATAGTATGCTGTCACGTCACTAATTGAGACCATGTAATCACTAATCAACTTTTGCTTTTCTCGTTTGTTCCACCTTTGCTTTTCCACCAAAACATCTAGTGCATATATATGCTGATTGCGCTGATCTTGTCTATCTATGAATATTATTATTAAATTATAATAGACCCCAATTTGCATTATCTATATAATAATTAATTGCACAACTTTTGTCATCAAGATTTCCCTTCAACCGCAAACCAAGTTTTGAGTGTGTGTCAATCTACTGGTCAAAAGTTTGGCATCAAAACCATAATGATGGAAACATAATTCTGAAATTATCAACGGACTCTAATTAGTTCATTGGACTATAGCAAAGGTGTCAGGTAAAATTTGATCAGCATTATAAACCATATTATCTGGGTTTCGAATTTTTAATTAAAAAAACTCGTTGAAGATGTTTGGAATATTCAATAAACAGATATATTTTCAAAAATTTAGAAGTTATTGGACCTTTGGGTGATTTTAATCCATCTTGCATTGTATGGAGCCATTTAAAATTATTCATCCAAGTTCCCTTTCCTAATTTAACACCTTCCATTGAAATGCACCCTAACAGGAACGGCCTTGAGCCGGAGACCAAGGGGCGACCGCCAACAAAGTAGTATGTACATTTGGTATATATTGTACTACGAGTAATGCTACTTAAAAATTTAGTTGGACAAAAAGTTAGATAAAATCTATTATTATATTTCTGAGATGAATTATATTACCTTCTTATAAAATCTAATTTGGAAAAAAGTTGGACAAAAAGTTAGATAATATTAGCATCTAATTTTAAAAAATATATCTTATTTTTGTTTTTTATATAATTAATTATTAATATTTTTATCCCTAAATGAGGTCAAACACACCCAAGTAAAAAAAAAGAAAGAAAAAAAAAAGTGAAAGAAGGTAATATAATTCATCTAGGAGATATATTAATAGGTTTTGTCTAACTTTTTGTCCGACTAAATGTTCAAGTAGCATTACTCATTGTACTATATATACATCCTAATGAAAAGTACACGTTTAATGTGTTAAATGTTCATTTTCGTCAAAATAAGGTTTTATATTTGTTATGATATATATTCATTTTTACTATGATAAATATGTATTTATTAAAATATACACGTATAAAAATGTCCATATTTGTTGAAATGAAAATGTTCATATCTATTCTAATAAAATTTCATATACATTATGATAAAAGTTCATCTCTGTTATAATAAATATCGATATAAATTTACTGAAATGTATATATATGTTAATCATCTGTAATTTGAAAAATACGAATCTCGCTTTGATAAATGTATATTTTTTTTCATAAAATAGATGAACACGTAATGGTAGTACTATCAATAGTAAAAATGTACATTTTCGTTGTATTAAATGTTAATATTCGTTGTTTTAAATGTTCATATATAGGTATACGGTACTATGTACATTCGTGTATACGTAATAATGGTAGGCGACCAGGCCCCCAAATTTTTGGGTCCCATAATTTGTCGAACCATATATATAATATTGATTTATCTTTTATTTATATATAAATTAGTAATTACAAACAAATATAATTACCTTTTCATATATTTGTTCTATCATACTACACCATACCGCCAAAGTCTTTAATTATCTTTTTCAAAGTTCAATTCCAAGTTTAAGTTTAGGATATACTTAGTGGTGTTAACGGGCCAAAGGTCGTGTAAATGGGTGAATTTGGGCTTCTATTTTCCAAGCTCGTTTAATCGCAGTCATATTTGGCCCACCCGATCGCAGTCATATTTGGCCCACCCGATTAAGCGTGCTGCAGGTCAGCGTGGGATGACCGAACCCCCCTGCACCCCCCCACCCCCCCCCCCCCTCCCCAGCCCTTTTTTTTTAATTTTGTTAATTTATTATAAATTTATAATTATAATTGTATTGGTTAATTTTAAAATTAAAATTGAAAACATATTTATATTTTATTAAAAAATATTAAAAACTGTCAAGCCCGCGGGTTGGCCCGTTGACCTGCGTGCCTTCAATCGCAGGCCGCAAACTTAGATTTTTCTGACCCACAAAAAATGAGTTAGGTCTGCCCCGTCCCATTTTGGGGCAGCCCGCGGCGGACCAAAGCGAACTATCTCGTTTGCCAATACTAGGTATACTTGAAAAAAATTGAACGGTATTTATATGAATCGGCTATCCAATAGATTTCTCATGTTGGTTTTTCTCATTGTTATTATTTTTTTAATTGGTATATTTCAGTTTTAGCTATTAACCTTTTCATTATTTTTTTATTTTTCTGAATTAATTATTAATTTTTATTATTGACAAAATTGGTTAATTCATCCATGAATTCGTTTTGATAATTATATTATCACAAAATAAATGGGCAAAAAAAGAAAAAAAGAGACCAACCATTGCCTAACATAATTTGGGCTTCATTGGATAGGACTTGTAGAGTCCAATTATATAGTCCTAGTTTAACACTCATGTATTGCACAGAATTTATAAAAAATTAAATATAAAAAATATTTGTGAAAATTAAAAAGTTTTAAATTTAAAATAAAAAATTAAAAGAACGTGTTCTCAACCCGAGTCCTGTTCAATTTATTAATTATTATAATTATTAATTAATATTATGTTTTAATATTTAGATTAAATTCGTTAATAATTATATTGCCTCTCCTCCCATACTTTCGGTAAGAACATGATCATGAAGATAGACATCCGCAAAGCCTTTGATACCCTAGATTGGGGATTTCTGATTGCGGTCTTACACCACTATGGTTTTCCGTCTATCTTCATTGGGTGGGTTGAGACCATCCTCCACTCCGCTCGTATCTCGGTGCTCGTGAATAGTAGCCCCGCTGGCTACTTTAGCTGCTCCAGGGGTGTTCGTCAGGGGGATCCCCTCTCTCTGCTCCTATTCTGCATGGCAAAGGATGTTCTTGCGCGTGCCCTCTATTTTGCTGCAGATCGCAGTACGATCTCCATGTTCCTTGCCGGTCATTCGCTCTGCTTCCCCACCTGCCTTCTCTATGCCGATGATATATTTGTTATGAGTCATGCCTCAACTCGTCATGTTAGGGCTATCCTGAACATCTTCCGTCACTATGGGGATTTCTCTGGACAACTCCTCAGTCCGGAGAAATCTAAGATTTACTTTGGTTCCTCGGTGACCCCTGCCGTTGCCCGTCGGATCAATCAGGTCTCTAATTTCTCCGTGGGCTCCCTTCCTGCCTCTTATCTCGTTGTCCCGATGTTCCATGGTATCCCTCATGCTACTCATCTCCGTCCGATTCTGGATAAGACCCTGGCTAAGTTTGGAACTTGGAAGGGTTCCTCTCTTTCTCTTACTGGTCGCATATGCCTCTAATTCGGTCATTACCAGCACCACGGTGCATTCCATGCTCATTCTTAAATGGTCGATCTTGCTTACACGCAGACTGGAGACTGCTGTTAGAGATTTCGTCTGGTCAGGCGACATTTCTAATCGTAAGCGTTGTACTGTTAACTGGGCCCGCTGTTGCGCCCTTCGTGAGGACGGTGGCCTCGGCATCCGTTCCGTCATCACTGCCAATTCCTTGTTCCTCTTCAATTATTCTAATAACTTACTTAATAAGGATTCCAGGCCTTTCGTCTTCTTCGTGTGTGCTTTCTTAAGACGAATGGTTCCCCCATGCGCATGTCTCCTCGTCCATTTGAGGTGGCATCAGGGGTCATGTTACCAGCATTTTGGAGAACTCTCGTTGGATCCCTAGTAGTGAATCTAGAGTTAGATTCTGGTGGGGTAACTGGCTCGGTTACTCCATCGCTTCCCGCATCGGCATTCCGGAGACGTTTAAGCCTCATATTTCTCAGTCTATCGGCGAATACTTCTTCTCTGGGGTCTGGCATTTTACAGAGAGCTTCCTCTCCACTTTCACTGACATCGTCATTGACATCCTCCGGTTTCCCATTGTCCCCACACCGAGGATAAACGTGTCTGGTCTAACTCCCCTTCTGGGGATATCTCAGCTAAAATTGCTTACGAACACCTCCGTTAGAAGTTTCTCAAGGTTCGGTGGGGAAGTTGGATCTGGTCTTCCCATATTCCGGCTCGGCACTCAATCACTGTTTAGAAGGAGATCTTCAACTGGCTTGTTGTCTTCAACGTGATCCCCAGGCGCGGGTTCATTGGTTCTTCCTTCTGCTGCTTTTGCTTTGCAAGCTCCGAGACGGTTGGCCATATACTTACGGACTGCCGGTTTGCGTGTCACATCTGGGGCTGGATTGAGGATGCTTTCGACATCCAACTCCCCCTTTCAGGTGGTTTTGCTCATTTTTGTGTGTTTGCTATTAACTGTCATTTTAGTGCGCAGGTACTCTCGACTTTCATTTCGACGATCTGGACGATCTAGCACCTTCGGTGAAATTTCACCCATAATGGGGCTCGACCTTCCACCACGGAGGCTCTTATTCTCATCCGCTCTCTTATTCTGGAATCTTCTGCCCTTGACTATAGCAAGATGGCAAACACTATTACAGACCTAATTTATTTACGCAAATTGGGTGTGCGTGGTAGGCCCGCACCTCCGCCTACCCTTACCCCGGTGTCCTGGTTGCCCCCCCTCACCTGGCTGGATTAAGGTGAATACGGATGGTAGTGCCTTGGGTTGTCCCGCAGATTGCGTTGCGGCAGGAATTTTTCACACGTATCGGGGCTTTGTAAAAGGCAGATTTTGAAGATCGCTTGGCCAGGGTTTTGCCTTCGAGGTAGAGTTAGAGGCCGCGATTATTGCGGTCGAGGAGGCTGATCTGAGAGGTTGGAGATGGATTTAGCTGGAATCTAACTCGACTTATGTGGTGGAGCTCTTTGTGAAGCGTAGCCTAGATGTCTCATGGCGCTTCCTGGTTCGTTGGCGTCAGATTCTATTTTTCACTACCTCGATCGAGTTCATAGTTTTGTAAGTTTATAGAGAAGGCAATCGCGCTGCTGATGCGCTCTCCAAGTCCGATTCTCCCCATTACGACTGGTTCACTTCGCCTCCGGCGTTCCTC
>BMAC01000791.1:479281-497345 GCA_014905375.1 Phtheirospermum japonicum | reverse complement strand
CCCCCGCCGCCTGCGCAAAGCCACTGCGAAGGGCTTTGCCTTTTTTTTTTTTTTTGGGATTTAGGGTTTTGAATTGTTTGGGATTTTCATGGCGGCGACCCTTCTCTCCATCATTTTCTTTTTTTTTCCGGTTGTTTGGTTTTGGTTGTCGGAGATGAGCTCGGAAGTGGGTGGCGGAGGGTGTTGTGGTGACGACGGTGGTAAAGTGGCCACCGGCGGAGACGGCGGTAGTAAAGTGGTAGCGACGGTTCTGGCCTTCACGGTGAAACTAGGCGGCGATGTTGGCCGATTATTTTTTCATTCAAAAAAAGCAGTGTTTAGTGTAGTTCAAAAGCCACCGTAACAATATAAGAAAAAGCACTCCAAATATTGGACATTGCAATTATGTCCAGATTCATTGTGCTTTTTATACAGTACTGTAGTGCTAAAATCAGTCATGTATGATGCTTTTACTATCCAGCTTTTTTAATTTAATTTATATTTTTTTTACGTTTTAAAACATGCAATATGTATCTTAAATTGTAGATTTTGAGAATGTGATTAATTTGATATATATTTCATTCAAAACGAATAAAAATTGAAAAAGTTATGGTTTGTTGAAGATTTGAGTTTTATTTCAAAATTTTGAATTTGCAGTTTATAGACGAAATTTGCGATACTTTTTGTATACAATCGTAGTTTTTTTTTTTTTTGTTAATCTATTGTGCTTTCTAAAGAACAATGTAGTGCTCTTTGTAAACGTTGATATATGTCCAAAATACCCTTTTTAAATTAATTAATAAAATTTTATAATTATTACCATGCTGACATGTCATGATCTCGACCATCAAGATTATCCAATCTTAATGATTAAGATGAGTCCTTAGGTTCACATATAACGACGGATTCTCATTTGAACCCAAACTCTATATATATATATATATATATATAATGAATGAAATGATTTATAAGGGTTGGGGATGATGAATCATACATTCACATTCTTTTCGCGCCAAAATTGTTGAGCTTAGTTCGCGAGTACAATCCATCTTTGTTTACATTTCAAAGAATGAATAATAGGATAGAGTTTATCGTTCTTTTTCCCCCATATAAAGTTAAATGGGAACAGAGGAAAAAAGCCCTAGCACGCCGACCCATTTGTGTTAAAGCCATGGCTTGCTTTTTAGGTCCTTTGCTTTTCCGTTTTATGTGACGGACCAAGTATAATGTGCACTCCAATTTGAATAATCAAATAAGAACTGTTCACATTTTTTGGGATTATATTGATAAGAATGAGTAGATTAAAGAAAGAAAAAAGAAAAGGCAAGTCTAGTTTAAAATAAAGGACATCATCTTGATCTCAGGGGAAAAAAATCACACAAACATAATAACTAGTAGCCTTTCACGAATTATTCGATTTGCCGACAATAGCTTACCTTAGCAGGCCTTCTAATCGACTTCTTTTTCATGTCAAACCTAGCTCATTAGTAATAGCGTTTAGCCGTGTGTGGTGCGAAGAAGTGTAATTATCCAAGTACAATGTTGTCAAATGTTTTATACTCCCTCCGTGTTTATAATTAGCATTGTCTTTCTTATTTTTCACGCATATCAATAATAATTTAAAATTCTCCTCTCAATAAACATTAATTAGTATGAGGTGAATGATTATTATATAGTAAATATATTTACTTAAAGAATAATGTAAGTTTTGAAAATAATAAAGGAGAGTAATACTCAAAACACAATTTGAATTTTACCAATTTTGGAATGACGCCCTTAATATATTATGAAGTTATAAAAAAAAAAAAAAAAAAACACACCTTTTTTTTTAAATTCTACTCTTATAGGGATGCACGAACGAACTGGTTGTGTTCATATGTTTTTATTTTTATTTCTGGTTTACGCATGAGCACACAAGTAAGGACATACGACCAACTCGTGTGTTTTGTTATGCGTCATTTTTTGTCCACTTTTTCAAAAAAAAATTGTCAAAATTAGTGTTTTTTTTTTGTCTTCGTAAAGATTGTAGCCTGTTTTTTGATTTTAAAAACTTCTTGAATCATCTCATTGGATTATCGTATGAAAGAGTTGTACCTAAAATATATTACAAATAAATTTTACGTGCAAAAACTGTACAAAATTGTCGCATCTTTGTCTTCGACTTCTATGTCTAATTTTCTCGTCTTTTAAATCCGTTCCTTGCTCACGTGCATCATATGATCCTTCGATTAACGTCCGTTATCACACTTGCTAGTTATACTCCAAAACTTAGAAAATAAGATATAAAATCATACAAAACAAGGTTAACGTTATATTTTCAAGGAATTATGTAATTAGTGCATGTAAATATGATATTTTCACTTTAATATTTAAAAAAAAATACACATGTTATCCTGGTAGTTAGAGGTGTTAATTAGGTTGAGATTAACAACCTAACCGGCGGTTAGAAACTGGTTGACCGGTTACGGTTAACCGTTGACCGTCGATTTCAGTTAAAAGTGTAACCGTCAACCGGCCATCGGCGGTTAGGTTACAGTTAAGATTAACGTATAACCGTAACCACCGGTTAACCGAAATTTAAAAAAAAATCGATGATTTAATCGACGGTTAAACCGGTCAAACGTCCGGTTAACCGAAACCGACGATTATAACGGCTAATTTTTCAAATTTTATTTAAAAATTTAAATTCATTAAAAAAAAGGCGATTAATCACCGGTTTAGTTAACCGTACCTAAACGTAACCTTAATCGGTTCACCGGCGGTTAGGTTACGGTTAGACAAAAACCGGTTAATTTAATCGCTTGTTATTAAACACTGGTTAATTAACCGGCCGATTAATAACCGGCTCAACACGTCTAATGTTAGTCAATTTGAAATCATATTTTGACACATTTTTATTTCATATTTATTACACTCCAATCCCATGGGCTTGTTTGGTTTAGAACTCCCAATATCAGAATTGAGATTTTAAATTCCAATCCTCGTTTATTCTACGACTAAAATTTTCAACCCACTACCAATCATTTCTTACACTTTACTCCACACTCAATTATTTTATCACATCATCATTATATTTAAAAAAATTAAATATTACTAAATACAATACAATAATACATTATCATCCACTGACATCAAATACAATATAAAAATACATTATCATCCACTTTCCAAACATGATTTGACATCTTACTATTAACAGAATTCTCAATACTCAAAATTCGGAATATCAAAATTTAGAATCTCAAAGAATCATAATCCAAACAGCACCATAAGAACTCCTTATTTTTTCAAGAAAAATCTCATCACACCCTTTTCATTACTAAAATTTTCGAAAATAAAAATAAAAAAATGACACCCAATTTTCACAACCCGAGCGAGTGCAGATCAAGTAACTCAACCAACGGTGACGATGTCACAGAAACAGGAAAACAGAGTTTATTATTTGCATTTAACTTTTATTAGATATATAGCAGGAAAAGAAAATTCCAATACAATTAATAGTGGCAGCTGGCGTCCACGAGAAAAGGCGGGAAGCCAGCGCCGTCTGACGCCGGCAGTGAAAATGACGGGCCTTAATGAAGCAGCAGAAACCGACGGTCGTTAAAACAAACGGAAAAGCGGTTTGACCAAAGATAGGTCGACAGTTGATCTGCCGTATCTGCAATCCCCCACTATTGCCACGTCAGCCGGAGTATATGTTCTTTTTTTCCTTTGAGATTAATCAATAATTGTTCACTTGAGGAAGCAAAGAAACATCTTTTTCCACACGCATTCATACAGCTGCTACCACTACGAATGACACGTAATCATTAATTTAACTGGAGTTTCAGAATTTCCAGCTTAAAGCTAAATAGTAGTACTATTTCTTCCTTTAAAAAAATGTTTACTTGTGGGTGTTAATAAATGAAGGAATGTTCGATTGTAGATATCATATACTATCCGTTTTAATATAAACATCATTTTAGAAATTCAATTTTATTATAAATTAAGTATCGTTTAAAATATTTTATCATTTTATTATAATTTTATCCCCACTTATTTTAAGAAATATAAACAAATTTATAATAATAGAATAACTAAAAAGAAAGAAGGGAAGTAATTAAATGAGAATATTATTAATTAATTGAGGATATGTTGGTCAAATATTATATTTCTTAATTTTGAACAAAAACTCTAAAACGATACTTATTAAAAAATGGAGGGAGTAAAATTTTATCATAAAGTGAAATTGAGGAAGTAATAACTAATATTAACACATATATATTATACTAATCACTTTTCCGATAAAAAAAAAATGTTTCTTAAAAGTTCTTAATAAAATAGTAATGTGAGGCCTGATGAGACTTAACTATACATGTAACAAGTTCGATCTAATAGTATATATGTAATATATATGCGCATCAAAACAATATATGAAACTATTGTTGTGATTAAAAAATAAATTGGATACAATGGTGATAAATAATTTAAAGCCTGCATTTTCAATTTTAAACATTTGCATCATGCATGTAGATTGTGCGAGTGATCGGACCACTATTATATGTATTCCTTATTTTCTTTCTCGCTCTACTTTTTTCCACGATCTTTATAATTTGACATGTAAAATGAATCTATTTATTTGACAAGCAGGCAAGACGAGTGTTGGTTCAAGAAAACAAGGAAAGAGAAAAACATGGAAAAAAAAAAAAAGAGGGCCAAACATGTCTGGATTCCACTTGACTAGAATATCTCCAACACAATTCAAATGTTAGATTTTTTTTTAAGTAAACTACAATCTGTCTGCTAATTGCGCATTAATCAGTGACAATGGGTAATTTTAATCTTAAATACCTACTGAAATTCAACATTAAATCTAAATTATAAGAAATGTCACATCACATGAATTATAATACATTCGGAAATAAAATGTCAAAAAGAAAATACCATTAATGTGCATGCAGCCAATGGCAAACCTTAAAAACAAACCTAAATCCAATATTGAGAGAGGAGACGGTCTTGATTATTATTATTATATAATTTTTTATATTTTTTCGTTTAAATTGAATTCATTAATAATATTTAGTTATATATATAAATTATTACAAATAATTCGAAATTTACTTATGTTTTATATAAAGTTTTTTAACAATTAAATTATTTTTACTTTGATTATAAATACAACTTATTTAGATTATATTCATAATCTATTTATTTTAATTAACATTACCATATAAGTATTTGTTTTTTTAATTAAGATAAATAATTTAGTATTTTTCTAAATATATACTACTTTTTAATATATTTATATTAGAAGAATAAAAGAAAATACTAAATTAGGTAAAATATAATAAAGGAAAAATCTTAAATTGGGTAAAATTTTACAAAAGAAAAATATTAAATTAGGAAAATTATAATAAAAAGAAATATATTGAATTAGGTAGATATTAGAATTTCTATATTTTGTTAAGTGACCAAACCTTCGAAATTCGCCAAGTAAACCAAAAAATTACACGTATTCAAAAGATATCATATTCTCAACCCGTGTCGCACTCACCAGTGTTTATTAATTATTATTATATAAATTTATATTTTTTATGTTTAGATTTAATTCGTTAATAATATTTAGTTATATACTTAAATTATTACAAGTAACTCGTAAATATTTTATATTTGAGATTCTAATAATTAAATTATTTTTATTTGATAAATAAAATTTATTTAGATTATTATTATGATTATTATTATTATTATTATTATTATTATTATTACAACTTAAGAAAAGCACTTCACCAAGTAATAATATAAAAAGAAAGACATTTTATTTATTTTTATTTGTGATGGGTTAAACCCCAACCAAATCCCATTCGTTGTCATAAATCTAACGTGCAATAACTTATAAGTATGATAGTCAAATAAACCTCACAAGCTGAGTTTCATGCAACAACCTCAATATACTCGTGCATATAAAGAATTCCAAACATGAAATATTTGGTGTTTAGAAATCCATTCTAGGTCATGATCACCACATGAGGCAAAAAGAAATTTAATTATTTTCTTCCTTGTATCCGATTGTGTATCATGCACCGCATTGGGATAAAACCATATTTATAACTTGTATATGCCAAACTAAACCATTATTTCTTATTATTCGCGGCTTTTTTCTCAAACCATTTGTTGGAATGGAACCATATTCCATATCCTGCGCCAAGAAATACCGAAGTCAGAAGCTAGTGGTGTCTACTTGACCATTAAGACAACATTAACTTGATCATGCTACAATTGCCTTCGATTATCATTAACTAGTGATAAAATGTAAAACTGGATATATTTCCATCGAAGATTGAGGGTGCACTGTGAGAGAAACCTATGATTGCGACATAATCGACAAAACATTGGTACCACGTTCGTGCTGCTTGTTTTAGTTCATAAAGTTATTTTTTGAGTAAACACATATAATCTTAATGTATTGGATCTCGAAAGTCGGGAGGTTGATGCATAAATATTGTTTCATCAAAATTGTAATAAAGGAAGCCGTTTTTGACATCAAGTTGATGAAGAGGCCAACTTTTGGATAAAGTGGTAATTATGACTGTTCGGATGGTACTACATGACTGAATATTTTATCACAATCAATATTGACTTGTGTTTTTTATCACCTACGAGTCGAGCTTTGTAACGTTCAAAAGATCTATCTGGTTTCTTTTGTACCTATTCAATGGAACATACAAAGTTTCCATTATCATGGTATCAAGAGTCTTGATTCCTTTTTTTTTCCTTCCAGAATCAAGTCTCAACATCCAACCATCCTCCATATTCTTAGATATTTTTTTTTCTCATCTTCCATATGGAGTACTCTTCACAAATGCCTATTGCTCCGCCATCATCTATTCATCTAGCCCTCAACGTCATTAACATCAATAACTTTATCAACATCACGTTAGAGATTGAGAATGTAACTACACTACTTGGGCATAATTGTTCAAAACTATCAGTGTAAACCCTGCCGATAATCAATTTGTTGAATGTTTATAAACTTATCAATGTATAAAGTGTGTGATACGCACCTTGTTTACTGAATAGTTTACTTTGAACATTATCAATGCTTGCACTACATTCGAGGTGGATATGGATTGTGTTGGGCACTGATGTATATAAAGGTAGTTGAGACAAGAAAATAATTTATTGATTTATTAGAATTTTGAGAGAGATCACCCAGGTTCTCCATATTAGGTTGACTAAAGTCATTGATTAATGCAAGAGACATATTCAATATAGTAATCGAGTATGATCTACTTGTTGACTAATAAAGATGAGTTACACGTATTAAGCCATTAAGATATATAGTTGGATAAATTTTAAATTTAATAGAGTGATCCGTGATAAAAAGTATTTCACCAAAACATTTTATAAAGGATGTAATTCGCTTAGTTCGTGAATATTTTTTATATATTGAGTTTGTCCAAATAAGACGTTTAGAAATTTTGCTTGGATCGTCATTGGTGTCAAGTATAAGGCATATAAGGTCACAATATATGTGATCACTTTTTCGATTTAAGAGTGTATGAGGAAATTATTAAATATTCAATTGGAATTGTAGTATTTAATTGTTAATGATTATGATGTTAATTTTTATTTGATGTTAAGTTGTCTAAAGAGTTTTTTAGAGTAACATCACAAAAACGCCTACTAGTATTTTGGGATTGAGAATCTCAAAATCTTTTTTTCACCTTTGGAGAGATTTCATAGCTTTCTCATAGGTAGCAGTACACTGAAATTAGAGCTTGCAGTCGGAGAATTAATCACGTGAATACTTTAGTGTTGAACTCAAATTTCGATCTAGTGTAAGGTTTTCATACTTCCCAGTTTATTTATTTGTGTAAATATATTAATTAAGTGTATAGGTCTGTTGAGAACTAATTTGATTAAATTTCCGTTGCACAAGTATCGTGTTTGTCTTTACAAATCTCAACACTTAAAACAGTCATTCGTCTTTTTTTTTTGGAAACGATAAATATTTCATTCAAGCTCAAAAGGAGAAGTTACAGCCTGAAGCCTACTGACAATCGAGTCCACACAAGGTTGACAACAACACCAAAGGAAATTCCAACAACAAACAAAGAACAAAAGGCCAAAGAGGGAAAAAAAACACAAAACACTAGCAACGATACAAAAAACAACATAAGACCACGAACCACAAAATCGAAAATAAAAGTGTACCACCGAACGAGTAATCCAACTCGCCAACATTAGCCACCCCTCGGTATTCGGCTTCAGCACTTGTTCGTGATAGAGTCGGTTGTCGTTTGGAGGACCAAGAGATTAAGTTGTCTCCAAGAAACACACAATAGCCGGAGGTTGAACATCGAGTGTCTGGGCAACCACCCCAATCGGCATCAGTGTATGACATAAGAGTGGAAACGGAGGTTCTGTAAGATGTAAGCCATGGTCCAATGTGACTCGTAAGTATCGTAAAATACGTTTTGGAGCATTCATGTGGTCTGCCCTCGGATCATGCATATGAAGGCAAATTTGTTGTACAGCGTAAGAGATGTCAGGTCTCGTGATAGTGAGATATTGCAGTGCCCCGGCGAGGCTGCGATGTTGGGTAGGATCACCAAAAGGAGGACCCGAGTAGGTGCTAAGTTTAACCTTGGTGTCCACCGTTGTGTGTGAAGGCTTACAGGAGATCATACCAGCCCGTTCAAGAATCTCCTCAGCATATTTTTGTTGGGAGAGAAACAAACCGTCCTTGTGTTGAATGACTGCAATGCCCAAAAAATATATAAGAGGACCAAGGTCCTTCATAGCAAACTCCAAACTAAGTAATGAGATAATGGATGTACGTAGAGAGTCGGGTGAAGCAGTGAGAATGATGTCATCAACGTAAAGGAGAATGTATGCGGTATTATTCCCTTGGCGATAGATGAATAATGAATGATCACATTTACTATGCGAAAAACCAATAGTGGAGACGAAATCAGTAAATCGTTGGTACCATGCTCGAGGAGCTTGTTTAAGGCCGTATAAGGATTTCTTTGAGAGGCACACGTAGTCCGGATAAATTGGATCTCAGAAACCCAACGGTTGATGCATGTAGACGGTTTCGCGAAGGTGCCCATGCAAGAAGGCATTTTTCACATCCAGTTGATGAATGTACCAAGAATTTGATAGGGCGATGCTGAGAACTGTCCGAATGGAAGCCGGTTTTACCACTGGGCTAAAGGTGTCGTTGCAGTCGATCCCAACTCGCTGAGACCTACTATCACCTACAAGACGAGCCTTGTACCGCTCAAAAGAACCATTAGAATTTATTTTATGATGAAAAATTCACATACAATGTATAATATTAATATCATGAGAACGGGGCACCAACTCCCACGTCTTATTTTTAATAAGCGCATTAAATTCGTCTATCATTGCCAATTTCCAATTCGGGTCAGATAAGGCAAGTTTAGGATTACGAGGAAGAGGTGATGGCGTAACTGAAGATGTTAAATTTAATTGTCGGTTTGGTTTATATATTCCATGCATGCTTCGGGTTGTCATGGTTCGTGGTTGCGTCGAATGTGCGTCTGATCGAGAGTGGGCTGCTGGACCGGTGGTAGAGTGGGAAGAGTTTGTTGGGTTGGGCTGCTGCGTGGGTTGGATATCCAGAGCAGGTGAGTTGGGCCCATTGGCATGGGGTGGGCTGCCGAGTGGATTTGGTGAGATGGGTGAATGGGGCGGGGTTGTTGAACTGCTTGTGTCTGTATTTGATGGGTTGCTGAGTGTCGTGGTTTGCTCTGGTTCCTGCAAATAGTGGACTATGTTACTGATTCCGTCGTCCAAGAAATTGTAGGATGAAGGAGTTGGAGAATGAATATTGGCGAATGGAAATTGTGACTCGTCGAAAGTGACATGTCGAGARAAYATYATTTTACGYCTGGAGAGGTCATAACACTTGTATCCGCGGTGAGTAGTGGGATATCCCAAAAATACACATGGAGTGGAACGGGGTTGAAGTTTGTTTATTGTGGTGGAGGAAAAAGAGGATAACACAAACATCCAAAAATGCGCAGATGTGTATATGAGGGATTACGTTGATATAGAAGTTGGGTAGGTGAGAAATTAGCGAGTAGTTTTGAAGGTAAAATATTTAAAAGATACGTCGCCATTTGGAGTGCGTGGTGCCAAAATGAGGGAGGTAAAGAGGCGTGAGCAAGGAGAGTACGTATCAAATTATTGATGGCTCGGATTTTACGTTCGGCTTTACCATTTTGAGAGGAAGTATACGGACATGAAAAGCGAAAAACATACCATTTTGGTGGCAAAAACGTTTGAAGAGGCCATTATTAAATTCTTTCTCATTATCATACTGAAAACTTTTTATATTTTTCTCAAATTGGGTTCGAATGTGAGTACTAAAGGACGAGAAAATCGAGTAAACCTGAGATTTTTGGCCGATGGGAAAAGTCCAAAGAAAATTTGTGTGGTCATCAAGTAGAAGAATATAGTATTTATGCCCTGCCGTACTTAAAATAGGTGAAGTCCATAATCACTGTGTACAATATCAAATGGAAACGTAGTGCAAGATAATGACGAAATAAAAGGTAATCTAACAAGTTTTCAAAAACACAAGAGTCACAAACGCAAGAGCGTGGAAATTGTTTGCATGCAATAAGATTATTTTTCAACAAGGAGCTTAAGACAAGTGCTCCTGGATGTCCCAAACGATTATGCCATAAAACGGAAGAAAGAGTCGCAAGGTTGGCTTGAGGGTTATTGGTGATGGGGTATAGATCACCAGTGCTATCACATCTCACTAGGTATGTCCCTGTTTGAATGTCCTTCACAGAAAATCCAAGGGGGTCAAACTCAATAGTAACATTATTATCAATGGTGAAACGACGTACTGAAATCAAGTTTTTAATAAGTTTAGGAGCATGCAATACATTATTTAATTTTAAAGGTGAATTTGGTGGGTTTAAAGTAGTCTGACCATGACCACAAATATGAATTTCTTGACCACTACCGACAATGATATTACGATTAATGGGCGTATTAAAATAAGATGTAAGAGTACCTTCGGATCCCGTCATGTGGGATGTTGCTCCTGTATCCATGTAGCAGCCATTGTCGTTTGGCGGCTGGAGTGACATGGTGTGCATGGCTTGCACAATATCTGTGGGAGCGTACATTGATGGTGCCTGGATATTGTATGCGTGCTGAGGGCGCGTACCAAGGATGCCGGACTGACGGGATACAGTAGGTTGAGCCATTGACGATGTGGGATAGGGACAGGGTGGAGTGGCCCACGGTTGTGGTGTCCATGGTGCCCACGGCTGGTATTGGGCCCACGAGGGCTGCTGTTGTTGCCATGGACGATGATATGGCTGCTGCAGCCTGGTAGCATTAGGTCCGTGGTGATGTCCATTGCGGCCCCGACCACGTCCACCGCTGTTTCGGCCTCGACCATGAAAAGTACCTCGACGCTAGCCATTGTTATTGTATCGTGGTTGAGTGGTGCCAAATCCAGAGGAGGGATTTTTGACGGATGCTGAAGTTGAGTCGTTGGCAGAGTTGGTGGCCAGGAGCGCGGAGTCCGCGACGATTGCGGCAGCCGCAGTTTGTTTGGCCTTGCGTGTTTCTTCGAGAATAAGACGTGAGCGGGCCTCGTAAAATTTGGGCAGCGGATCAGTTTGTTGGATGAAAGTTGCAACACCATCATAGTTCTCATTTAAACTCGTAATTAATTGGAGAACTAACCTTTGATTCGAAATAGGAGCACCAACATTGGATAGTTGATCCGCAAGCATGTTAAGTTCCTGACAATATGCGTAAATATTGGGAAAATCATCGAGACGAACCTGGGTAAATTGATTTTCCAAATAAATGGCACGAGAACTTTTGTTATCCTGGAAGATGCTTTGTAGTCGTTCCCAGGCTTGTTGTGCAGCCGCGTCCGGTTCCAGGATGGTGTGTAGAAGATCGTTCGAGATCGTTCCGTAGATCCATTGGAGGACTATATCATCCAAGCGCGACCAAAGTTGTTCATCAACCTCGGCTGCAGAAGTTGTTTTTGGAGGGATGATGTGGTCGATGACCTCATATGCTCGACAATGGATTTTGAAAAGTTCTGCCCAAGAAGAGAATTGGCCCTTTTCCATCTCGAGGGTCAGTGGGATTAAATTTTTCACGTTATTCACGGCAAGAGCCGGATGAAATTTGGTCGGGTTTGCCATGGATGGTGGCGAGAGAAAGGGAGAAGAAAATTAGGAAAGAATAATAATGAAGAAACGTGAGAGGGATGCGAAATTATTGGGTTTAGTCTTCTGATACCATGAAGGAAATCATCCGTGTCTGTTCTCATTAATCTTGTCAAAATATATACAACTCTATAAGAGTATAATTAGGCTACAATTAAGATAATTAGTCTAAACATACGCCTTACAATTAATACAGGGTATATGGTATGATTATATATATATGGTCTATCAACAACGATTGTGACACCGCTGAAAAATCCCACCACACCCACAACACATTTGATTCGGGCACAAACAAATAGCACACAAGACAACATTTCAGGCACGAGTTATTCTCATGTATTGTCAAAACAAAAATAACCTTATCAACTTACGGAATCTGCCTCTCACCACAAAACAATCGTTCATCTCCCAAATAGCAACTGCGCAAAGCGTTGTCAAGTAACTACAATATGATTGTTGACGGGCTACTACAAAATTAATTATTTGATCCAACAACTAAGCATGATTGAAATTAAATTGATAATTAATCAACCCTTAAAGAATATTGAACTAAAAATTCTCACACAACTCTAATTAGTATTCGTTAGGCACTAGACTATTCGTTTATCCGATTAGGACCTTGTTTAATATATTATACCCTGCCTAATTTTCGCAGAAATTCCACCTAAACGCAATATTTCAATTTGCCGTTTAATATACCATGTCTAATATTTCTTAGAACACTGTGATGAAGTATTTTGAATCATTGAAGGACAATCTGATTAAACATATATACTTATAATGAGAAAGCTTGTGCAGAAGTTATTTACAAACACCTAAACACCGCATGCAAGGGCTCATGGTAACAACTTGAAATTGGAACTATATTGAGCTTAAGAGCATCTCCAATGCAACAATGTTGAAAGTGAAAAAAATTGACACATGGAATAAAAATAATTACGTGGCACATTAAAATAATTATGTAACATATTAAATGCTTGACATTGTCAAGAGCAATGTTAGATTCTAGACATTAGAGCATCTCTAATGCAATAATGTTAAGTGAATATATGTGGCAAATAACATTAACATTTTATAAAAAAAAACTCTCCAATACATCAATGTTAATTTTATATATGTGATGATTTATTTTATTTATTTTTAGAAAAATAAAGAGAGATAAATAACATGATTGAATGATATCTTTAAAATTAATTGTAAATATTGTCAAGAGTAATGTCTAGAATTTAACATTGCTCTTGACAATGTCAAGCATTTAATGTGCCACATAATTATTTTAATGTGCCACATAATTATTTTTATTCCATGTGTCAATTTTTTCACTTTCAACATTGTTGCATTGGAGATGCTCTTACTCTTGACAATGTTTATAATTAATTTTAAAAATATCATCCAATCATGTTATTTCTTTCTCTTTGTTTTTTCTAAATATAAATAAAATAAATTATCACATATATAACATTAACATTGATGCATTGGAGAACTTTCTTTTATAAAATGTTAATGTCATTTGCCACATATTGATAATGTCTAAAATTTAACATTGTTATTGACAATATCAAGCATTTAATGTGCCACATAATCATTTTATTTTTTTACATAATTATTTTTATACCATGTATTAATTTATTCACTTTTAATATTGTTATATTGGAGGTGCTCTAAAAAATCAATCAATTATTGGCCAACTTGACACGATCCTAAGTTCCAAGCTTGTATTTACTGTTAGTGATTTAAATTTAAAATCTTCTAAAAAAAATAGTGTGAGACTACAATAAATTGTGAGTGACAATTAAATTATTGTTAATTATTCAAATAGAGGTTAATCGAGTTAACTGCAAAACGCTAAATTCAAACTATAATTAGTTGTTGTCAATGATTCCAAAACTAGAACTTACTTTCAATTCATAACTAGAACCAGAAACTTAGTTCAAAATCAGAATTGGACCGGAAATTGGAATTACAATTTAAAAATCATTAGGGTGAATTAAGGAGCTGTATTAAGGCCTATTTAAATCATGAAACTATATGGTTCACGGACATTGGTCAAGTCTAATGCCAGCCCACTGCTAATCACTTGTTGTATGCAAAGCACAATCCCTAATATAATGGAAATTGTTTTGTTTGTTCATCCCACCACTCTCAACGAATCAAAAAGGCGCGAACACGTTGTCACCACGCTATAACCACTTTTGCCTAATCTAAACTAACAACAATTAAATAAAAATATATATATATATAAAAAAAAAAGAAGGTACAAATCTTAAACCGATTCAGATGCGACCATCTCCCTTGATTGAAGGAATAACTTATTTATTTGAATTCTTCCGAAAATAAAAATAAAAGTGAAAAAAAGTCCTGAACTGAATTCGACCCGGTCCCACCTGCTGGCTCACATGCGAACCGAGTGAGCGGTGTCAGACGCGGGTCCCACCACTCACACCACAGCCCCTCCACCACTACCTTACCTGGCTACAACTCTTTCCAACTAATTTATTTTCGTTATCATTAAGTAGTATTTTCCAATTTTAAAATTTCCGAAAAATTCAAACTTTTCTGCCGCCGCGCGTGACCATCACTCTCCACTCCCACCCAATTTGCCCGCCTCCTTTTAGGGTTTCCCCCTTCCTCTTTCCCACAATCCCCACACTGTGTAAAATAATGCGACTGCATCTGTACATATTTTCACATTATAAAAACCCACTTCCTGCCTCCAAACCTTCTTTCTCTCTCTACTAACCGCCACTTTCCCTCTCTCTAGATATCTGCTGGGTCCCTGGACTTTTTTTTTAAAATTATTTTTTAATTTACTCAAGTGGTGTCTATAATTAAACCTTCACGAAGAGGCAACATCTCCCCCATAATCACTCCCCTTTGTTTTCGTTATACCCGCCATAGATATTTTCTCAGCGTCAGATACTTTTTCTATATACACACACAATCGTTCTGGGCCTTTGGTAGATATGGCGCAAGAGATGGATGACTTGGAATTCTTGCTCCCGTCGGAGTTACTGACCGACGATGACCTGCTAACTGATTTTGGCTGCGGGTTTGGGAATTCTTCGGGCTTGAGCTCGGATCTGAGTTCACCGGTTGAGTCGGTCACCGGTTCCACGGAAACCGGGAGCGACGAAGATGACTTCGTCTCCGAGTTGACTCGGAAGCTAACTCACTCCACTCTACGTGATCCCGGCTTGTCGTATGACTACGCAGCCAAGGTATGAATCATGGCCCATTATGTTCTTTCCCTTGTTTTTCCAAATTAAATCTGTTTTTTTAATCTTTGTTCTGTTAAAAACTTATTGCAGGGTGTGAAACTATCCGGTTCGCCTCAGTCAACTTTATGCGGGTTTAAGCTCGGTTCGAGAGGCAGCCCGAACTCCGAGTCCCGGGTTTGTTCGCCGCAGGAGGCTAAAGATGCTCTGAGCTGGGATTTACTCTACGCGGCTGCGGAGGAGGTTGCGAGGATGCGTATGGTCGAGGAAACGGCAGCGTTTTATTCATCGAGACCAATCGGCCCGGCCCACAAGCTCAGTCCTGTCTCGGTTCCCCAGCCGAAACACAGCCAGGCATCTGGGTTTTACTCGAACCAAGCGCAGGCGCAAACTCACCTTTCTTATCAGCAGTTGCAAGCTGCTAAGGTCAGTAGTTCATCCACCTGTTTCGTCATTTTTTATATTTATATTTTATTTTTCATCATGTGCTGATTTTATTTTGGTGATTTATTTGTACAGTTTCAGCAGATGATGGGGCAGGGTCATATGGAATATCTGCTTCAGAGAGATGGTGGAGGTGATAGAGGATATGGCTTGTCCATGTCGGCGTGGCCTACTTTACAGCAATCACAGCAGCGGCAGCAAACCGGTTCAGGCATGAAACCGGTTTTTCTAGGAGAAACCGGGCCGAAAAAGGAACGAGTGGGGACCGGTGTTTTTATGCCCAGACGATTCGGTTCAAACCCAACCGAAACTCGCAAGAAACCAGGTATATTTAATGTCTCGTGATTTTCATTAATGAGGGATGTAATAATATTTGTCATTATTTTGTGAGTGGCTTTTGTCTTGGCTGCTTCTCACATGGGAGTGTTTTTCTTATTCTTGATATTAAATGCTTAGTTGCGTTTTATTTTATTTTTTAATTCATTTAATTGAATTTGGATTTTGAAATGTTAATTTTCAGTGTTGCACGCTATGAATATGGACTCCATGGATGCCCCGGTTCAGCACAGAGGCGTTGGGAATTTCACTACTGAATTCGGTAATTAATAATTTAATTATTACTGTATTTTTTTCATTGTAACTTGCTCTATGCAGCGTGTGTAATTTCTTTTTAATCTCCATTATCCCTGCAGATTCTGTTTCGAAGCATAGAAACAACAATGTAATGATGGCTTATCAGAGGAGAAACCTAAGATCACAGCCGTTGATGAATCAAGAATTCAGGCTTCCCCAGGAGTGGACCTATTGACAAAATTGATTTGTTTTGAGGAAAAAGGCAAAAAGAAGTTCGTTAAGTTGAATTTAGGATTTGTTATAGTACTTGGTAGTTTTGGGACAAGGTGATTAGTGGTAATAGTATAGGAATTATTGTAGTAACTAAGTTAGATGATGATGAAAACAATAATGTTGTGTAGCCTGAAGAAAAGGTTCTAGGCTTGGAAAATTAAAATAATCCGAATTTGGTCAAGGGATAGAAAGTATAATTTAGTATTTTCATTTATTTATTTTTGTTTGGATCAAGGTACAAGACATAGTGGAGAACTGAAGATTGCAGAAGGGTATTTCTTTTTTGTTTCCAATTGGGAATTGGAATAATGAATTATAGAAAATAATATATTTTTTTATGTTCATAGTTGTTTGTTTTTTATTTTTTGGCCCCGGCAAGTTGTCTAATGCCGACGAATTTGGCGGTGCGTTGACTCAGTGAGTTGGAGTCTCGTTTTGGTTGAAATTCCAACCGTTTTACTATTTTTTTGTTTTCAGATTTTATTTTGTTAGATTATGAATGGTATGAAAGTTGTACTCCAGTGAATATTTATGAAATCTTTCGAGATTTAGTGATTGGCCTTTTATCTCCGCATTAAGGATTTTATATATGCTTTGATTAAATTGTAAAATATTATATTGTGGTCTATTTGTATTTTCTAGTCAAAGCATGGGGATAGGCAAAAGCATTTGCACAGCTTGCTTTGCCATTCTGTCACATGGTTTGGCACTATCTCTTTTGACCACCACCATCGTGTTTGCATGCTCTTTTGTTTTGTTCGTGCTTTGCAAATCCTTTTTAGTCATGCTTTAGATATATATATTTTTTTGGTAAAAAAAAGTATTAATAATTTCCCTAGAAATTAACCTCGCACAAATGAAGTTAAACAATTTCCAAACCCATAACTTTCTATCAATAATTTCATACATACTGGTTGTGCAAATAAAGTCCATCCCACTATTCAACGTCGCATGGGTGACATGTGCCATGTTAAATAGTGACACTTTGTAAGTACAGTTTTTGAGTTTTTAGGCCATCTCATTTCTAATTTTTTTAATTTTATATTATTTTGTAAGGTATTATTAAATAAATAATATATTTTTAATTCAAAGAATTAGCAAAATAATACTTATTAAAAAGTTATTGTATTTTTAGATAAATATTAAATAAATAATTTTATTAAATAAAGGAAAAACAAAAGATTACACATTTTATTTAATTTTAGTTGTCGTATGAAATTTAAATTTGGTACTTCTATTTTATAAATGTGTGTTTTATTTGTATTTTAAATAATTTTATATTTGATTGTCTTATGTAATTTTATTTGTATTGGTAATTCTATATTTCAACATTTTATATTGTAATTTTATGTG
>BMAC01000791.1:442931-479256 GCA_014905375.1 Phtheirospermum japonicum | reverse complement strand
AAACCTCTAATTTCCAAATACTATATATCAATTTCCAAGTGTACCCAATTAAAAATCTTGACAAGTAAATTCTCAACATTAAACCTCTAATTTCCAAATACTATATATCAATTTCCAAGTGTACATCTAAAATTGTAACATTCTTGTCTTCAAACTGTACACTTGTTAAAATCTAATATTACTTTTATAATATACATAAAAATTTTAAAATACATATGATATAATTATAACATACTATTAAATATAATATATAATTATAATAATTATATATAAATATAATTTACAACTTTAGAGTAAATATCTTATAAATAAATAAAAATCAAGATATATTTTTAATTCAAGATTGGCAAAATAATACTTATTAAAAAAAATTGCATTTTTGATTTTGAATTAAAAATCTATTATTAATTTAATAATACATTTTGTAATTGGTAAAAATAAATCATATGTAATTTTAATTCATAATATTAAATAAATTTAATTAGATAAGAGCAAAATAAAAATAACATTCATAATAATATTTAAAGAAATAAATAAAGTTACATAATAATATAAACTAATTCTCCGAATTAGAAAATTCCTCCCATAAATGATCAATTAAAAATAATTATATATTACATAAAAAAAAACATTATCATTAAATATATATTATTAAATTAAAAATAATATATATTATATAAAAAAAGAAATAAATATTACATTAAATTAAAAAAAATAAATAATAATAACGCAGAAACAGTGTAGTGCTATAATTGACGCTGTATACCATCACTATAATACCGCAAGATTTGACGCACTGCTGGAACACTTTCGTCTCTAAAATAACGGCCATTGCTATTTTAATGTGTTGTTGGAGATGCCTTATACGTGAATCATCGCAATATCACTTGGCTTTTAATTTGGTATTTTAGAAAATTGAAAATCTCCTAATGACTTGATTATTTGTGCAATCTATTAATTTCAAAACCACCACTTTAAAGTAGATCATTTCAATCGAATTATGTGAGGCATAAATGCACATTCAATATTTAATAATTTGAAACATGCTAGTCCATAAATGTCCGTAGCACAGTTTTGTTAAAAAGGCATCAATACATTATTCGAACCGAAAGCGCTAAACACTAAATAGAGGGTTTTGTACAGGAATGCGCGCTTTTTCCATGGAACGGTGTTAAATTTGAAAATGCACACGCCTTATTCAAGATAGATTTAAAGTGTGTAAAATGGGAAGAGAGAAAGAGAGGTCTTTTTTTTTAGAATATTTTTGGTAAATGGCGAAGAATTCGAAGAGAGTGGTGGGATTTTAGGAATTATGAGCTGTCCTGTCTATACTCAATAGGGCTGAACAACTGTAAATTGAGGTTCACGCTACATTATTATTGTCTATCATTGTTACTATTTATTACCCAATTTATTTATTGAGTTTTGGTTTTATGATGAAAAATCTTCGAATGAAATTTAGCAAAATTGCTGTGTTGTATTGTACACGCTACAGCCTACACACATCACACATTACTCCGAATGCATTGTTACTATTCCACGTGTCGCGTCTTTTGAAAATGGTTAGGCTTTTCGGGTTGATTTGACGCTTACATTGAGTCGGGTCAGTTTGAAATTAGGATCTCAATAAAACAAAGCCAGTTAATAAGTTCGGGGTAAAACGGTCATTCTGCGGCCTCTGTCATATCAGTATATGCAAATTGGCAGTTGCCTTAGTTCGGTGAAGTTTGAATGTTTGATTGATGGGATGGTCTCTGAATAGTCCAGCGAATTACACATATTCAAACCTATTCCATGTGCTTTTGTATTGTTTTTGTATTAGTTTCTAAAGTAGCACAACTACCGGGCTTACAGTTTAAATACAATGATTTATATTCGTTGGTTCTTCTTGTTTAAACATGAACACAATAGATAGATTTCTATAAATCAATAATCATATATCTCTCAGATGAATTGATTTAACTAGATTATTAAATAATCAAAATATTATTTGAATACATTTATCTGAAGTCGCCTCCGGTTGTACTTTGAGATATAAAGTCTATAAGTAGCAAGCCAGATTCAGAATATCTTGGGATTGGGTATTGTAGATATTAGCGTCATTGTTTCTTTTTCTATTGCAACCGTGCATAATAAGATTAAACAGTGAGGACTCACAAAAATTTGCCCTTGATTTGAGTAAAGGACGGGATGCTCAATCATCTACCTTCCACTAAATGTTTACTCATTTTTTCACGTCTCATTCAGATATATTATTGAAGTGTAAAATTGATGAAATCCGCTAGGTGGTCTTACATCCTCTTAAAAAATAATTCTTACTTTCACACAAATGATCAGCTTTATTTGTAATTTGTGATTTTCTTTTACTTTCAAACCTTAACAAGTGCCTTTTTTTTCATGGTTGGCTAGTTGACCGACTTTGTTGAGGTCAATAACCTATTCTCTTCTCCTTATTCATAATTTATTTAAAAAATCTTCATTAAAATTGGTCGTGACGTGACAAAGATACGGGTGAAGAAATATGCAAGAAGTTGAAACACAAATACTTACGATGAGTATTTTATTTATAGTTATATTCGTTACATGAGATTTTATTTATTTTTAGAATTATTATGTTCACACAATTATTATGTTCACACATGTTTACATAATGCATAAAGATAACAAATATCTATATTGTTCTTCATCAGTTATTTGTTGGTCTAAGAAAAAAGAGTATAACACGCCTATGTTGAGCTCCCCTGTTAGATATATGTGGCCTGTGCCATATATATAAAATTAGATATTAATAAATTAGTTTTAATATCTAATTAATAGTTTATCTAATTAATAATTTAATAGATAAGTTTTATTAATATCAATGGTTAATTAAATGAGTTGATTTTTCACCAACTACGCACACGTTGATAGACCGTGTGGTAACTGTTCTGCAATAACTGCTCAAGCAGAAAGAAATGATATTTGGTCATCTCTCCGTCTTTTGAAGACGCTTTCAGTTTCTTTTATTATCTATCAATTCACGCAAATTATAGACTAAAAATTAAGAACGGCAAGGAGAGAGAAATCAGATATATTCAATAATCAGACCTTTCAAAAATATGACTGGGCAGAACAATGAAGGATATGGCTGCTCACGGTTAGTCATATTATTACTGTATAAAAATAATTGTGAAAATTATGAAGTTTAAGATCCTGGACTCACTTACGATTTAATTATGAAAATTGCTTACATGTGGTATCAGAGCACTAGATTTATGAACTCATGATTTTCCAATTTATGTATGAAAATTTGAGTATTTTTTTTCCACTGCAATTTTATGTTTTGTGTATGGTGATTATATTTCCGCTGCAATCTTATGTTTTGCGTATGGTGATATCTGCACATTATAATCGGTGCTCAAATTATCTGAATAGATATATGCTCACTCATCATGTTTTATGTTTGCGTATGTTGATATTTGTTGTTTATGGGTTTTGATATATGTTATATATCCGCTGCAATGTATGCATGTTAATAATAATTACTGATTAACACGGTTTGTTCTGGCATGAATAATATTCATTTTTTTTCCTACTGTATTGATTTTTTATGGATAAAAGTTTTATTTTATGAGTTCATCATGTTTATCTATTCACGACTATGTGATCATGTTTTCTTTATTGATGTATTATCTGTAATCTTTTTATGCCGAACAACTATGAATGGATTATGACTGAATTGAATTTTAAATATTATTGTGTGTATTTAAATTTTTTTTAATAGATGATTTAGTTAGCCATCAAAGTGACTTAACTATGAAGTTATCTAATTCGTAATATTTATTATTTAATTTGACTTATATATTATGAATAATTTGTTAGTCACCAAAGTGGCCAAATTAGAAAGTTTATTATAAATGTCAAATTAAATGAAAATTCAATTACCCATAATTATGTGATGCTATAATCGAAATGACATTATGATATAATATTGGGTACATTGACGTTCATTGATTATAGAGTATTTAAGGATCCACCCAAAGGTAGATCAATTATTTTATGATCAATAACATTATTGTGGTTAATTGGAATATTTTATTAGGTGTGTTAGCATATCCAAAGATGACGAACATATTTAATTAAAATATTTTTAATACCAATTATTTAGAAATCTAGCCTTTAGCATCAATTATGTTTAATGTAGTACATTGTTGGATCGCCCAAAGGAGAACTTCAATGTACATTTATTGTCTCTATTCTCGAATTCGAATTATGTAATCTCAAAGTGTTAATGTACCAATCAACTCTTCTAATTTCAGTACCTATTCATGCTTCTCTTCTTTTGCATGCTTCGTCTGTTCCTATGTTTAACGGGCTTAACTATTACGAATGGTGCGAGCAAATCCAATTTCACCTTGGTGTTTTGGATCTTGACTTAGCACTTCAAGTTGAAAAGCCTGCTGCTATTACTGATACTAGCAGCGACACTGAAATATCTGTCCATAATGCTTGAGAAAGATCGAACAGACTAAGTCTTATGCTTATGCGAATGAGTATAGCAAACAACATCAAGTCCACTCTCCCTCAAACTGAAAATGCTAAGGAATTCTTGAAATCAGTGGGAGAACGCTCCCAAACTTCTGATAGATCTCTTGCTGGGACATTAATGGCTACTTTAACTACCATGAAGTTTGATGGTTCTCATAGCATGCATGAGCACGTCATTGAAATGACGAACATTGCAGCAAGACTTAAGTCCTTAGTGATGACTGTGGATGATAACTTCCTCGTGCAGTTTATTTTGAATTCACTGCCTTCTGAGTATGGTCCTTTCCAAATGAATTATAACACCATGAAAGACAAATGGAATGTGAATGAGCTTCACAGTATGTTAGTTCAGGAGGAAACACGGATTACGAATCAGGGAACTCATTTCATTCATCTCGTTACCAATCATGGAGCTGGTAAGAAAGTCGGAAGAAAGAAAGGAAAGGGCAAGCATGAACCATTGAAAGTGAATGAGTCATCTGTCCAAATCCAGGAAAAGGAACATAACGATCTCAAGTGTCGTTTCTGTGGGAAACCCGGACACTTCCAAAGAGATTGCCTGAAACGTAAGGCATGGTTCGAAAAGAAAGGTATGCTTAAAGCTTTCGTATGTTTCGAATCAAATTTAGTTGAAGTTCCTCATAATACCTGGTGGCTTGATTCCGGCTGCACCACTCATGTTTCAAATACGATGTAGGGATTCCTTACGACCCGAATCACAAATCCAAATGAAAAGTATGTGTACATGGGAAATCGAGTCAAAGCTCCAGTTGAAGCTATTGGAACTTATCGTCTTATTTTAGATTCCGGATACTATTTAAATTTGTTTCAAACTCTTTATGTACCTTCCGTTTCTTGTAATTTGGTTTCTCTTTCAAGACTTGATTCTGTTGGATATTCCTTTAAATTTGAGAATGGATGTTTTAGTTTGTTTAAACAAAATCTTTTTATTGGTTCTGGTGTCCTTAATGATAGTCTTTATAAACTTAAGCTCGATAATAATTTTGCTGAGACTCTTTTAACCTTGCATCATAATGTTGGAACTAAACGTGGTTTAGTGAATGAAAATTCTGCTTTCTTGTGTCATAAATGTTTGTGGCATATTTCCATAGAACGAATGAAAAGATTGGTAAAGAACGAAATCCTTCCAAATTTGGGTTTTACCGATCTTGACATTTGTGTGAATTGTATTAAGGGAAAACAAGCAAAACACACAAAGAAGGGAGCCACTAGAAGCACACAGCTTCTTGAAATAATACACACCGATATCTGCGGGCCTTTTGATGTTTCCTCTTTCGGAAAAGAAAGATATTTTATCACTTTTATCGATGATTTTTCACGTTATGGTTATATCTATCTATTAAATGAAAAGTCTCAGTCAGTAGATGCCCTCGAGGTATTTATTATTGAGGTTGAAAGACAGTTAGATAGAAAAGTGAAGATTATTAGATCTGATAGAGGTGGTGAATTTTATGGAAAATATAATGAATTTGGGCAATGTCCAGGCCCGTTTGCCAAATTCCTTGAAAAGCGTGGTATATGGGCTCAATATACTATGCCAGGTACACCACAACAGAATGGGGTAGCAGAACGATGTAATCGTACTCTCTTGAATATGGTTAGGAGTATGTTAAGTAATTCTTCATTACCCACATCATTATGGATGCACGCTCTTAAAACTGCCGTATATTTGTTAAATAGGGTTCCTAGTAAGGCAGTTCCTAAGACTCCTTTTGAACTGTGGACTGGTAGGAAACCTAGTTTAAGGCACCTGCAAGTTTGGGGTTGCCCGGCAGAAGTAAGAGCTTACAATCCACAAGAAAAGAAATTGGATCCAAAGACAATCAGTGGTTTTTTCATTGGCTATCCTGAAAAGTCTAAATGGTATAAGTTTTACTGTCCTGATCATAGTACAAGAATTATTGAAACTGGAAATGCTAGGTTCATTGAAAATTGTGAAATTAGTGGGAGCCAAGAACCACGAAATATGGATATTCAAGAAGTTAGGGTGCAAGTTCCTTTGCCCGTAACTCCTTGTAAAGTTGTTGTTCCTCCCATTGTTGAACAACCTAATATTGGGCAAGAACAACACATTAATGACCATGAAACTCACAATAATTATAATGAACCTGCAATAAATGAACCACATGAAACACAATTACGTAGATCTCAAAGACAAAGGAGATCTGCTATTTCAGATGAATATGTGGTTTATCTTCATGAGTCAGAATGTGACTTAGGAGTTGATGATGATCCAGTTTCATTTTCACATGCCATGGAAAGTGATAATTCTATAAAATGGTTAGATGCCATGAAAGATGAGTTGAAATCTATGGAACATAATGAAGTCTGGGACCTTGTTGAATTGCCAAAAGGTTCTAAAAGAGTCGGGTGTAAATGGGTCTTTAAGACCAAACGTGTCTCCAATGGCAATATCGAACGACATAAGGCCAGACTTGTTGCAAAATGTTTTACTCAGAAAAGTGGTATTGATTATAATGAGACCTTTTCACCGATTTCTAAGAAAGATTCTTTTAGAATTATTATGGATTTGGTGGCTCATTATGATTTGGAGTTACATCAAATGGATGTGAAAACAGCCTTTCTAAATGATAATTTGGATGAAGAAGTTTATATGGATCAACCTGAGGGTTTCTCCATAGAAGGAAAAGAACGTATGGTGTGTAAACTTAAGAAATCGATATACGGACTTAAACAAGCTTCCCGTCAATGGTATCTTAAGTTCAATGATACCATCACTTCTTTTGGATTTGAAGAAAACATTGTTGATCGATGTATTTATTTGAAAGTCAGTGGGAGCAAGTTTATCATTCTGATTCTGTATGTTGATGACATCTTGCTTGCAACGAATGATCTTGGTTTGATGTATGACACCAAGAAATTCCTCTCGAAAAACTTTGAAATGAAAGATATGGGTGAGGCAACTTATGTGATCGGAATAGAAATATTTCGGGATAGATCACAAGGATTGTTGGGTTTGTCTCAGAAAGCATATATTAACAAAGTTTTAGAGAGATTTATAATGGAAAAGTGCTCATCAAGTATTGTTCCAATTCAGAAGGGAGATAAGTTTAGTCTTATGCAATGTCCAAAGAATGAATTGGAACGTAAGCAAATGAAAGATATTCCTTATGCATCAATTGTTGGAAGCTTAATGTATGCACAGACTTGTACGAGGCCAGATATCAGTTTTGCTGTTGGAATGCTTGGTCGTTATCAAAGCAATCCAGGAAAAGATCACTGGATAGCTGCAAAAAAGGATTGAGGTACTTGCAAGGGACAAAAGATCACATGCTTACTTATCGTAGGTCTGATCGTTTAGAGGTGATTGGTTATTCAGATTCAGATCATGCCGGATGTGTTGACACGAGAAAGTCCACATCTGGTTATGTGTTCCTATTAGCTGGGGGACCAATATCATGGAAAAGTGTGAAGCAGTCTGTCATTGCTGTATCCACTATGGAAGCTGAATTTGTGGCATGCTTTGAAGCCTCACTTCAAGTAAATTAGTTGCGGAATTTTATCTCAGGACTTGGAATAGTCGACAGTATTGCCAAGCCGCTGAGAGTTTATTGTGATAATGCCGCAGCAGTTTTCTTCTCTAAACACGACAAGTATTCAAAAGGTGCTAGACATATGGAGTTAAAATACCTTGTCGTTAAAGAAGAAGTTCAGAAACAAAAGATGTCAATCGAGCATATTAGCACTAATCTCATGATTGCAGATCCTTTGACCAAAGGATTGTCCCCAAAGGCATTTATTGAACATGTCGGAAGAATGGGGATTGTTAATGTAACCTAATGATTCTATGCTTTATGTATTTGACACTTTGAGCTCTTTTATGTATTGTTTCTGAAATTAATTGATATCCTGTTTGTCATTAATGTATACATAACTGTTGACACAACTTTAACAGGATCTTGTCTATTATTAGACATTAATGTGGACCATTATTGATTTTACGTTTATGAGAATTTAAGTAGAAAACTAATATTGTGGTACATGGAAGGAACTATGTCGGGTAATTGATATAGAACCGCCGTGACTCATATTAGTATATACTTAATAATGAATTATGAATCGACCAATGAAATTAAAACTTATCATTATGATGTGCACATTATGATTAATTTTTTAAACCATGAACGTATATTCTGTCACTCGGCCAAGTGGGAGAATGTTAGATATATGTGGCCTGTGCCATATATATATAAAATTAGATATTAATAAATTAGTTTTAATATCTAATTAATGGTTTATATAATTAATAATTTAATAGATAAGTTTTATTAATATATCAATGGTTAATTAAATGAGTTGGTTTTTCACCAACTACGCACACGTTGATAGACCGTGTGGTAACTGTTCTGCAATAACTGCTCAAGCAGAAAGAAATGACATTTGGTCCTCTCTCCGCCTTTTGAAGACGTTTCAGTTTCTTTTATTATCTATCAATTCACGCAAATTATAGACTGAAAATTAAGAACGGAAAGGAGAGAGAAATCAGATATATTCAATAATCAGACCTTTCAACAATCAGACTGGGCAGAACAGTGAAGGATATGGCTGCTCATGGTTAGTCATATTATTACTGTATAATAATTGTGAAAATTATGAAGTTCAAGATCCTGGACTCACTTACGATTTTAATTATGAAAAATTGCTTACCCCCCCCCCCAAAGTCTACACCTCTCTTTGATATATACATCTATCAAGATAGCTTTGAAAGTCTCCACTTTCTCAATTTACTTGATTCTTGAGAAAGTGCATAGTTGTTGGTTCTAGAAGAGTTGTGGCGATATTACTCATATTATCACCTTTTCTCCAGTGATAGAGTTCAAGCCTTTCATCTCAGAAATATGTATGATCATAACATTTACCATATATACTCACAAACTATTACATGTATGATAATGACCTCTTTACATGAATTGAATGAGTAACCAACATCAACGATACAATTTGGTGTTTCACACTAGGAAGTAAACTCAGCATTTTTCTTTTAGGGGTTACAAGACCGTCTACAGGCCTAATTATATTTATGAATGGGAAAAATAAACCCATGTCAATGGTTTCTTTTAGGTATCAAAATACGTTTTGATTCCATTCTAGTGATATTGCGCTTTCTTGAGTTAAATCAAGATAACAATTTTGAGAAAGTAATATTTGGTAAAGTGTATTAGTAATGGTACAATAATCCGCATATTGTACATAGGAAGAGAATTTGAGCTCCCACCAGTTCTTCGTCATTCCACTGACGAAATTGATCTTTCCTTATATCTTCACCTTGACCAATCATAGGAGTGCTAACATATTGCACTTATCCATAGACAGGGATCAATATGTCTCTTTCTCTTTACTTTGAGGTTATTTCCACTATTCGTATCGATCCTAGTTAGCCTCAAGAAATGTCCTTATCCAGAGGTCTTAACATTGGTATTCCGAAGAATAATGTCATGTCTCTCAACGACTTACTATCATAATTAATATTATACAAGTGCATTAGTATGTTTGCTCAAGTGGAAAAAAATAGAGTGATATCGTATTTCTCAATTACTTATTATCATTTAAAGTGACTTTATTTTTCAAATATGGTAAAACATGTTTTTAGTTGCAATATATCAAAATCATTGACCCTTTTTAGCAAGCAAACACATTTTTTCTTTTACTGAATTCTTAGGTTTGGAAGTATTGTTTTATAATATTGCCAAAATATTCATCTAAAGCACATTCCAAAGTTTATTAAATTTTTGTAACTAAATATACTTCCAACATAAGATTGGGGGTCAATATGAATTCTCAAACTCATTAGAGAATTGACTTTTACTTAGTTTGACGATTCTTTTTCAGTTAGGGGTTGGTGGATGATATTATTATGGAATTGTAGTTATTTTAGTTTTCACATCAAACGACTGATGGTCGTACTCGATTTCTTTTGAGTATATTATTTTGAATTCAAATTGAGTTAGTTCAATCAATTTCTTTAGATAATGAATTTGAAAAATACATGTCATACTCTTTTTTTGGTATTATATGAATATACTTTGTCACAAGACTTATTTATACAATTTTTTTTATCGTTCATGAACTTTCATTATCATGAAAATATGCAAATGTACATCAATGATACATATATTGAAATTAGCTTATAAAATCAGCTTGAAGAGAATTACCAACGTACATGAATCTATCAATTTATAGAAATTCATGATTAACTAAACATATTGGCAAAATCATGATCAATCTCTCATCTAATCATGTAAATAACTTTATTTACGATTTCTATGTAAGAAATCATCTAAGAGCATAATTAATAATATATTATGTACTCTATGAATATCATTAAAGTATTGCAAAATTTCATATTTGTCAATATTGTACATAACATCACATGCATATAATCATAGATAACATATATATACATACATGCTTTGTATAAGAATGCACAATAATACATACCATACCATATATTCATATAAATAAATACTTATTAGTTACATTTAATAAATAAGGGTAATTCGGATTACGGAAAGACACAATTCTTTTCTAATTTTATTTTTATGCGTCATATTTCTGAAGACATAGACCTTCAAACCTGATCTCCACCGTACTTAATTTATCAATATATGTTTTGAACAATTTATCTTAAATTCAGTTTCATCCAACAGTTAAATTGTGCGTAATTTAATTTAAAAAATAAACTGGGCAAATAATTTCGAGAAACAGGACTAGCTCTGTTCAAATTTCATTACGGGATTCGACAATCCTCATATTCAGATCTCTCAGATTGAACTTTTATATGTATGGAATAACTAGTTTAACACCCGCATATTATGCGGGATTTGAAAAGGAGTAATATTTATTAAAAATACGAAAAGAATAATATTGAAAATGGTACATACAAATCGTAACATTATTTGTTCTGTTTTCACAATAAATAATTCTTACTCACAAATTAGAACATTACTTGTTCTAATTACAGTAAGAATGGTTTTCACAGTTAAGAATTTTGTAAGTTCTTTTTACCGTGAGTCACGAAATTAGTTGTAATATATCAAGAATGTTATTTGTTCTAATTACATTAAAACTGATTTTTACAATAGAGAATATTCAAGTTTTTTTACCGCAAGTCACGAAATTAATTGTAAAGTATATCAAAATACCCTAAATTTTGATGGCGAAACCCGTAGAAAATTGAATTTGAAAAAATGTAAAACATACAACACCCGCGTGTTACATGTGAATATTTGATATAAAAAAAATAAAATTTATAAGGCACTGATAATTCTATTGAAAAAATATCGTGCATCTAACTTGTAGTATATGTAATATTATTTTATTATTATTTTATTTTATTTTCTTATTTTTCTGCGTAAGATACTAATTTGTTCGTATAAATATATAATATGTGTATAAATGCATTATATTGAAATTAGATAAAGAGATTTAGAATATATTTAATATTTATTTTTTTAGGCATAAATTAGGTAAATATTAGGTTCGGATGATACTGAAGCACCAAAATATTTTTCAAAGCTAACGAAGCGTGGGAAGCAGACATATAAGATAAGAGGACTTTGCATTAATATATAGGGGAGATATATATAATTTTGATCTTGATCCAACGGCTCAATTGTGCGCAATCTTATTTTGAAAAATGCTGCACAGAAAATTTTGAAAATAAAATCTCATTTGTTCGAAATTACATATATATATTTTCTCGTATCTCAGAATCCATTCTCCATCGTTCAAAACGTAATTCAACAGGTCGTGAAGGTTCTGTAAAATTGGAACTCGATCCAACAGTTAAAATGTGAAAAAACGATTTTTTAAACTTTCACCGCAGTTAGATTTTCGACCTACGAAAATTGTGTAATTGTTACTTTGGTTATGGAGGCTTATTTGTCGATCACTCTCAATAGGTTAGAGTTCTAATAACGTGTAAAAATAAAAGCAGAAAAGAAGAAGACACATACAATAGAATTAGGGTTCTCTTATTAATCAAGACTATATATGTTTTGATAACGTGTAAAAGGAAAAGTAGAAAAGAAGAAGACACAAACAATAGAATTAGGATTCTTTTATTAATCAAGACTATATATGATATCAAATACATGTTTTCATAATACATAAAAATAACAAATATCTAAATTATCTTTTACCAATTACTTATTGACGAAAACACACTAATTATGTTTTTCCTAAAAAAAATATAACATGTTTTGGTACTCTAAATAATAAAGAGAGGATAAACACACTTGATAAACTGATAATTAAAGTTTAATCCGTTTATGTTGAATAATAATATAAATATAAAAAATTATGTATGTAATACGTAAAACTTATGGATGACGGTCTTAGACTAACTCCAACAAACTGTCTATCATACTCCCTAAATCTCACTCCCTAAAATAATTATCTCAATTATTTCAGACTCTCTATCTCATTTTACTTTATCAGACTCCCTACTTGTGTTAGCTCCCTACTTTAAGAATTCCCTATTCTAATTTTACTCCAACAGACTCCCTATTAATAAACTCTTTATCATACATTTATAGGGAGCCAATTTAAAAAATAACGATAATAATAATAATAGGGAGCCATGTTGACTCCCTACTTTTAGGGAGTTGAGTGGAAAAGAAGAGAGCTCCCTATTTTAGAAAAGATATTTAGGGAGTCTCTTGGAGCAAATCTTGTAGTTTTGCCTTCCTAAATTGGCCAAGGAGCTATTACAGGAAATTACATGAAGTTCTTGAGGACAGTCTTATAATTAACCTATCATTTTTATATTATTATTATTATTATTATTATTATTATTATATTATCTCTCTATTTGTGTGACATGATTGACTAGGCCTTGCATGCTACGCCACTCTTTGTTACTGCACACCCACACATTCTTTTGTTTCTAGCGTGCTGTCCATCAACTTCTTTTCTGTCTCTACATTCATAATTTCATTTTATTCTCTACATAATTTATTGCAATAAACAATACCAAGTGGAGAGAAAAAAAAAGGGCCAGCCCGATCGTATTGCATTACTTTCATTATTCTGCGATAAAGATTTGGTTTCATTTTCGCAAACCACATTATAGACATATGACCACGCAAAGTTCACTAAAAACTTGGTTGGTTGAACGAAATCTAAGCCACCCCACAACAAATTTATTAAATTTCTTAAAACTTCCAAGTGCATATCATATGCTCATGCGAGTAAACTATAAATTAAATCACTAACGTTAAAAATACAAATAGAATCGTGTAAAATGTTTTTGTTGGTAAAAACATGTTTATGTTTTTTTTTTTTTAAATGTGCAATTAACGAGGTAAGGTTTTAAATCGAGTCGAGTGTTGTACATTCTTTTCTAAAGACGAATATTGTCTCGATATAGTACTCACGGTTAAAACAACAATCGCCTCTAAGATAAAACGATTGGCGATCCTAATTAAGTGGCACTTCAATACTTAGGACATTCAGTGAAAATGGCAAAACTTTAAAGAAATATTTCCCATCAAGAAACTCTCAAATTGTTGAAGAGTTTGATCCGAAACATAGAATAATCACCTATAATACATATATAATTTGCAGAAAAATAAGATATACACAAGGTAATTTTTCATCGGATCGAGAAAGTCAAAATAATTTGGCAGTAAACTAAATAGTACTATCATGTGTTGATTGGGATCAAAACCAAACATCTGAATATTGCTTCCACACAACATTCTCATAAATTCAATGGTTGCTGAACAACTATCTGAATTTCAAGCTCAATTTCGGCCTCTATGATTCCTAACCAGACATCACTATCAAAATCAGTGTTGTCAAATGTTTTAGTTCAGTTTCGGTACGTTCCATTTAACCAACCGATTTTGATTGATCTATTTTACTTTAGATTTGTAAAGATCGAGTGAGACGATTTTGTCGCAATTGGTGAAAAAATCAGCCAAGAAACTGAGTGACAAAAAATAAGACTTGGCTAGACGGCAAAATATCGTTAAAAATTCAACCGGAAAAATAAATAATATATATATGTGTGTGGAGCGATTTCGATTAGCTATGCAAATTATAAATGATGTATTTCATGAGAATTTACAATTGGGTTGGTTATAAACTTGTAATTATCTCCAAGTTTTAATCTTGTAATTTGGGTCATTATTTATTAGGCGGCATTGGATCTGTAGTCAGACAACTTGATGGGCCGACTCAATTACTGGGCTACTTATGTCACCTGGATATGCTAGTAGTATAAATTGAACCCGAGGCCCAAGGGTTCTTAAGTTAAGAAGTTGTGTTATCTAGCATGGACTTGACCCACCCAATTTTAGAGGATTTTCGTAAATTACCAGCTTTCGGATTATAAATTTGGGAATTACACAAGGAGGAGTGATTTGCCCTTATTTAATAAAAGGTCTTACTTACAGAATGTATATAAATTATAAGCTTGTAACAGCTAAATATTGGACAAATTTACTACTGTTAAATATTTTCTTATTTCAAAATAATTACCATTTTAGAAAATTTCGCAAATACTTAAGAGTCTTATAAATAGAATTATATGCCCTTATTTGACTATAATTATTATGTTATTCTTTCAAAAAAATGTTTCTTTCTCTCCCCTTTTAACTATCATTTTTCATTTCCAATGCTCATTTATATATCAAAGTAATTGTCATTTTTAAAGATTTTACAAATACTTAGGGGTCTTATAAATACAATTATATGCCCTTATTTAACTTTAATTATCATGTTATTTTTCCAAAAAGAAATATTTATTTCCCTCTTTTTTTAACTATCATATTCATTTCCAATGCTAATTTATACTCCATCCATCTCAAAATGATAGTCCTGCGGTTGATTTCACACAGTTTAAGAAATGAGTAGTTTATATACTTAAATTATTAATTTAGTTAGTGTTTTCCAATTATACCCTTCTTAAATTTATTAATATCAATTAATACTTATAGAAATTAGTATTGAAATTAGTACATTTGTTATTGGAATAGTAAGATTTTATATTGTAATCATCAATATTCAATTTATCATGTATAAAACCAGTATTTTAGGAATATTAATTAAGAGTATGTGTGCAAATGAAATTTTAACAATATATTAAATATAGTAACTAAATTATTTTTTGAGACGTACATAAATGAAATATTAGACTATTTTTATGGGACGGAAGGAGTATGCAGTTAGTTTTATAAATGTATAATTATATCTTAAACTCCGAAAATTACTGTTTTATAGACATTATTTTGTTGTAAAACAATAATTATTTTAATGCATAGGATGTATATAAAGCGAAATATATATTCGAGACATTCAATGAACTGTGGGCCCTAAGATGATTAGTTCACGAGATTCACCTCCGCCTATTCATGAATATAGCATGCACATAATAAAATAGTTTATTCAAGTATTATACGGTCTGACCCAGTTTATCATTTCACAAGTGAGGCTTCTTCCCACTTTCTCTTACTCACTTCATCTACTGTATGTGTGATGGTCGGGCAAAAGTTTATTTACGCGGAAATGATGATATTTCGTACGACAGCATAATTTTCAAATTGATATTAATATTTTTATAATAATAAATATTATAAATTATACACTATATTAATTAAATTAAATATATTTAATTGGAGAAATGAATGACCTCAAGTAATCTATTGAGAGAAACAAACTCAAAAAAATATTATTTTCATCTACATTACAAATTGACCAAGGTTTACTCGTTTTATAGAAGAAAGGATCACATGACCAAATATTGTGTCCTTTTCAATACTATTGCTAATACTATTTACATATTGAACATATAATGATATGGTATGTCCATATTTATAACACTCCCCCTTGGATGTAGCATTATGATTAGTTGGATAAGTATGCCTCATTAAAAACCTTAAGCCGAAAAAATTCAATAGAAAAAAATCGGACATAAGGAAAAAAGAGTACATAGCTTAATTCCAACACATGTGCAGGAAACCCCAAGGGACAAAACAATGATAAAGGGAAAAAAAGTACAACCATTTAAACTACCCCTCAAGTTAATAAAAGTAGTTATTTGCATAAATCTCTTAGGTGTCGCATTCTAATATTACGAACATGTTTACTGAAGATTGTAGTTGGGAGCGCCTTCTTAAATAGGTCTGCCACATTATCATTTGAACGCACATATTGAATATTGATTTTCTTGGCCTTTTCGAGTTATTGAGTATATGAGAAGAATTTGGGGAGAATATATTTCGTTCTATCGCTTTTAATATACCCTTCCTTAACTTCGGCAATACATGCGACATTATCTTCAAAATTATTGTCGGCTCTTCATTGACTGGAAGTCCACTCGTTGTTTAGATGTGTTGGATCATAGATATAAGCCATACACATTCTTTACTTGTTTCATGGAATGCAATAATCTCAGCATGATTTGCAGATGTGACAACTATTGTTTGCTTGATGGAACACCAGGATATTGATGTACCGCCGATCGTGAAAACATAGCCGGTATGTGGTTTGGCTTTATGGGGATCTGATAAATAACCTGCATCAGAGAAGCCTGTCAACTTATGTTCTGAATTTATGGGATAAAATAGTCCCAAATCAATCGTTCCTCAAAGATAACGAAATATGTGTTTAATCCCATCCAGTGTCTTCGTGTTGGAGCTGAACTGTACCTTGCCAGTAAATTGGTAGCAAATGCTATATCTGGTCGGGTACAATTGGTAAGATACATGAGGGCTCCAATCGCACTTAAATATGGCACTTTAGAACCAAGTATTTTTCCATTATCTTCATAAGGACGAAATGGGTCACTCTCAATATTCAGTGTTCTATTAAACATTTGGGAACTGAGAGGATATGCCTTATCCAAATTAAATCGTTTTAAGACCCTTTTTGTATAACTTGATTGGTGAACAAATATCCCATTCTGCAAATGTTCTATTCTGTAAGTTAAGACAATATTTGGTAAGCCCAATATCCTTCATTTCAAATTTACCCTTCAAGTAGTTGGCTGCATCTTGAATTTCCTTGGCAGTTCCAATGATGTTTAAATCATCAACATAAACATCGATAATAGCAAATCCAGATATTATTTTCTTAATAAAAATGCATGGACATAAATAATTATTTACATATCCATCTTTCAACAAGAGCTACTTAGATAGTTATACCACATGAGCCCAGCTTGTTTTAGCCCATATAACGATCGTTGTAGTTTAATTGCACAAAATTCTTTGGGCTTTGATTTTAGAATTTCAGGTATTTTAAATCCTTCAGGGATTTTCGTATAAATATCAGTATCCAATGATCCATATAAATAAGCTGTTACAACATCCATAAGACGCATCTCTAGATTTTTCGAAGCAAATAGGCCTATCAAGTACCTAAATGTAATAGCATCCATAATAGGTGAGTAAGTTTCTTCATAGTCTACTACAGGTCTTTGGGAAAAACCTTGTGTAACAAGACGAGCTTTATACCTTACAATCTCGTCATTCTTATTCCTTTTTTCGAATAAAAACCCATTTTCACCCATTGGGTTTTATAGTTTCATATATAATAACAATAAGACAATTTTTTTTCGTTTATTTAGTGATTCTAATTCAATTTGTACGACTTCTTTCCATTTTATCCTGTCTTTCCTCTTTTGACATTCGGCTATAGATTTTTGTTCTGAATCCTCACTTTCGTTTTCAATTTCTTGCCCTATGGAATAGCAAAATACATTATCAATACATTGCATCTTATTTCAGTCTCATATTTTTCCACTACGAAAGTAATTTATGAAAATTTCGTGATTTTTTTTATGTTCATGACATTCATTTATTTCATGGGATTCTTGATTTACTTATTTTTTTGTTTCTTCTAGAACACATTCATTTTGTTTGAATTCATTACATTTCTCAACTTCCCATTTTTTACGAGGGTTTTTATCTTTGGAACCGATTGGTCGTCCACGCTTCAGGCGTGCCTTAGAGTCATTTGATATATTTTCCTTTGATTGCTCTTTTGGAATCTCTATTCGGGCTGGAGCATTTACAACAACTATGTGTGATTTCGTTACTCTATGTGTGTCTGTAAATGCATCTGGTAATTGATTTGCTATATTTTGTAAGTGTACAATTTCTTGAACTTCTTGTTCACATTGTTTTGTGGGAGGATCAATGTGCAATAATGATGATGTACACCAATTAATATCATTTGCCACACATTTTATTTCTCCACCTAAAAGTGGGAATTCTTCTTTGTTTAAGTGACAATCAGCAAAACGAGCCATGAATATGTCACCCGTTCTTGGCTCAAGGTACTTAATTATCGAAGGTGTTTCATATCCAACATGAATTCCTAACCTCCTTTGTGGGCCCATTTTTGTACTATGTGGTGGAGATATAGGCACATACACGACACATCCAAATATTTTAAGATGAGAAATATTTGGTTCTCTACCAAATGTCAGCTGTAATGGGGAGTATTTATCACAAGGCTTGATTTGTATTAGTGCTACATCTTGTACTATAGCGTGGCCCCATATAGATATAAGAAGCTTCATTTTCATTATTAATGGTCTAGCAATGAGCTGAAGATGTTTAATTAATGATTCAGGCAAACATTTTGTGTGTGAACATGTGCCACTGGGTGTTTAACATCAATTTTAAGTGCCATACAATAATCATTGAAATTTTTGGATGTAGATTTTCCAGCATTGTCTAGTCTAACTTTCTTTATCATGTAATTAGGAAATTGTGCTCTCAATTTAATGAGTTGTGCAAGAAATCTGGAAAATGCCATATTTCGTGTCGACAATAAGCATACATGCGACCATTTGGTAGAAGTATCAATTAATACCATAAAATATCGAAATGGTCCATAAGGTGGATGAATAGGCCCACACATATCACCATGGATTCGTTCTAAAAATAGTGGTAATTCATTCTTGACTTTGATTGGTGAAGGTCTAATTATCAATTTCCATTTAGAACAAGCAATACACGATACCTTAGATTGAAATTTTCTGATTTAAAGACATTCTATCTATTGTTAAGGCTTTTAAGAAGACGTTAGTAACGAATTCCCTCGCTTGAAGGTAAACTATCCCACAATCCTTCGTGAAACACAGCTACAGCAGATTTGAAAGCCCCACGGAGCGGTGAATATAAGTCGCTTTCTTCAGACTCAACATCATCTGCAACTATAACTACGCGTACGAATCAAAAGACTGAAACTCTTTCTAGAGCAGATACCGGAGAGAAAGACTCAACTATCCTATAAAGAAGGGCTGCTGGAGGAGGAACCGTTCTTAGAGTGATCGTACACGGTCTTAATCTCAATGAATGATCATTTGAGTTTTCAATAATTTCTCTTATCATAATTGAACCAGGGAGACCTAACCGATCATGCCAAACCTTAAAAGTATCAGTATACTTCGGGTTTACTATGGCATATATTTCAATAACTTTTATATTAGTGTGGTATAAACCGGATGATAAAGCCGGTAATTTCTCTAACACACAATTTCTTCCTGAAGTAATTGATGTAATTCAAAGATATTCGTAATTTTCTTCATTCATGACTTCAACTTGATACCCATTTGTACGAATATCCTTGAAACTTAATAAGTTTCTTTGGGGTTTAGGAGAGAATAATGCATCTCTTATTGTAAACACTGTTCCTCCAGGCATTAGAAAATTTGCTTCTCCTTTTCCTTCAATTATTTTTGCACTACTAGATATTTTATTTACGTTTAACTCATCAATCTTCAGGTGGGAAAAATACTTCTTATCCTTAAGTATGGTATGTGTTGTAGCACTATCCGAAAGACATAAATCACCGTCTTGATTATTGGATCGAAATATATTCATGATCTATTTTTTAAATAAGAGAGGACAAGTGTAAGTAATTAATCATGAAGCAATGTAAAAACATAATAGGGAATACTCATGATATTTTTACATCAAACTATGAAAAATATACATTAATACTCATAATAAGAAATAATTACAACATAACCATAAATCACTCGTGTACAATGAAATTACATACCACACTCATAAGATCATAAATCACGCATATTTAAGGAAATGACATACCATACACATAAAGTCATAAATCACACATATTTAAGGAAATGATATACCATACTCATGACATATCACACATATAAAATCACACTAGTATACCACACTTATATAATTATATAACACCAATACTAGTAAAACCATGGTAATTGAATAATCACTCCTCCACACTATTTCTTTCTTTGGATTTATCAATCATATCGGCCATATCCAAGTGGGTCATGTCATTGATCAAGGCATAAGGAAAATCATTAGAATCACTTGTAGCAAAGTTTGTTTCAACATCCTTTCCTTTTGCTTTCTATGATTCTTGATAGATATTAACAAAGTACTTTGGTGTGTGGCATGTACGCGACCAATGACCCGGCATACCAAACCTGTAACAAGAACCTTCCTTTTGAGATTTGTTTATGCAATTAATATCTTTTTCTCATTTTTCCCATTTATCTGCCTTGTTATAGTTATGACAATTTGGTTGAAAACCTTTCCTCTTCCTCTCCTATATCCACGACCACGTCCACGACTCATGTCATGACCTCGACCACGCCCGTTATTAATACTGGATAATTTTGCATTTGCCTCGGATATTGTGGTCGAGTGTTTTGCATGTAATTGTGGTATTTCTCTCGTATTTTTAATAAGGGTTTTATATTATCTTTAGTAGTTTTTGAGTCTATTAGTTAAGTTTATTAGGTTATTTTTCTTGTTTTGTTGTGTTTCATGTTTCTAGCTGATTTTATATTTAATTGGGTTAAATGGTTTAATTAATTTGAGGTTTGGTGAAATTCTTGTGTTTTTATGTTCAAAATCCCTATTTTCATAGTTAAAGGCATTCAAAGCCAAGACCCTAAATGTCTTGCCAAAATCCAAGCCAAACTTGATGCCAAGAAGGAGCTCCAAAGGGGAAAACATTCTGGAATGGTAGCCATCCCTAGCCATCTCCCTGCCATCCTCTGTGCCAAGTGCTGCTCCAGCCTGCCAAGGCAGCGCCCAGCTGCCATCTCCCTGTCAAGGCAGCGCCCACCCAGCTGCCATCTTCCCTGCCAAGGCAACGCCCAGCTGCCATCCATTGCCATCTCCGTGCCAAGCCTCTTGCCATCTCTAGCCAGCGCCCCCTAGCCCAAGCTCGCCCAGACCAAGCCAACCAAGCCAAAAGGACTAGCCACGTGGCTAGGGAGCTTATTTTTGGGTCAAACTTGGTCAAACCCGGAAAATTAAGCCTTTAAAGCCCAAATTGACCCATTTAAACCCAAATAAACCTAGTATAAATAGAAGACTTCTCTCATTTTGTAAAATATCACACATCCTCCCAACCCAAGCTTGGGTTTGGGATTAAAATTTCTCTCTCTAGATTTTAGATTTAATTTTCAAACTTTGCCTTGGGTTTGTAAGCCTAAGAAGAATTCAAGTACTCCCTTGGATTTTACTTTGATGCAATTTAATTCAAGCTTGTTACACTTTTCCTTTATATCAAGTAAGTTTTCTTTTATTTTATGATTTGTTCTTCAATTTCATGCATGTTCTTCAATTTTATGCCTTTTGTCTTAACTACTTGATTTCTTGTTAGATCTTAAGAATCGTCCATGGAATCTAGATGAGTGACACATCTAGATCATAGATCGAGTCTTGGATCATTTTTATTTTGAGTATTTTACATGCTTTATTTTGATTTTTATTTTCATGCTTAATCCTATATCTATGCTTTGTTGCTTGTTAATTCTCGTAAAGTTTTAAACTTTGATGTCAACTTTTCATGCTCTTTCAATTGATATTTTCAGTTTTTGTCAATTTTCATTTTCCTAGATTTTATGATCATGCATGCATGGTTGTACTCTAGGTTGTTTTAGTTGTACTTAGTGAAACATTGCTTTCCATTGCTTATTTTCAATATTACTTTGCACTTTCATATTCGAGGCATACGACGAGGCATCCGAACAACTTACAATTTCATTTCCTAGTTTAGTTTAGTTAGTTTAATTGCTTTATTTTCATCTTTCTTTTAATTTCCAAAGCTACAAACACATAGAATCATTCAATCGAATCGATTTCTGATAATATCAAGCCACATGAACCTTTATTTTCAAAACCACTAAAAAACACACTTCAAAATGGCGCCGTTGCGACTCGGCTTGATTAAGGCTTTCGATTTGATTGTTGTTTATTTGTGTTTTTAGCTTTCTTTGTCATTTGACCTTTTTTTTGTTAAGTTTGCAAGGTATGTATAGTTATGGTGGATACATTCCCAACATGGGAGGGTATGGTGCAAACCATGTTTGGAATGGAATGATGTATAATGGCCTTGGCAACTTGGGAGGGCATGGTGCAAACCACGTTGCCAATGGTGGAATCGAATATGGACAACCCGGCAGGGGAGGGCATGGTGCAAACCATGTCAGGTTTAACGACTCCTCGGGTACGAATGGTCCGTATGAAGGATATGATGATCCAAATCACTTCCTGAATATGCATAATCCGACATCCGGGCCATATGGTGGTTATATTGCGCCCAATCAATGCACAAACATGTATAATGGAGGCTTTAATCCGAATGGGTACGTTGGTGGTCAATATCTGATTCCCACCCCGTATGGCGGTAATGGCGTTCCCGAGCATTGTCCGAACATGCATAATGGTTGCTTTGGGAATCCCAACCTGTGTGGAGGTCCTCCTACTTCGAATCTCAATTTTGGGACGTGCATAACCTTATCCTCTAAAGATCACAAAGATTATGAGTTGTTTGGAGGCCCGAGCTCCATTGTCGCAAGTGGTCCCCCCATCCGCGCCATGGGTGACGTGAACAAACTATTTTTGGGGACGACTTACGATTTCGATCAGGCTCTGATTGGTGCCACCAATAGTCCTCCAAAGCCCGATCCGTATGAGTTGTTTGGAGGTCCGATCTCCATTGTTACAAGTGGCCCCCCCATCCGCACTATGGGGTTGGGGGTGTTTACTCCGCCCGAGCCAACTTATTCTCAACCAACGTATTCTAGTGCTAATGAAGCGAGCGTGGCTTTATCCTCTACGGAGCTTCAAAAGGAAAAAGAGAATAGCGGCTTTGGAGGCTCAACTTGAGAGGTTATCTCGCCCTAAACTAGCCCCCACATGTGCATGGTGTGGAACGTGTGGTCATGATACCAAGTCTTGCCCTTCACTTTCCTCGTTCAATTTTTCGATGCCTCATTCGGAGGACGTGTATGGGGGTCATGGATATCAAGCGAGACCCGATTATGCCATGCTATCTTTTGCTCCATAGCCGTCTCATAATCCGGTTGTTTCTCCTCATGTGGGCCCATGTCATCCGACAATCCCAGTGATTGCTCCTACCCCACCTCCCGATCCGGATACGACAATTCTCAAGTCCACCTTCACATACTTTTCCGGTCACGATCTTTGATAAGTGTGGGGTGGTTGAGAATACGGGTGTCTCACCTTCGGAAGAGGACGTGTTTTCATTTTTGAATGCTTTTACTCCTCTTGGCCCTTTACCTTTTACTTCAAAAGAATCTTGCAAAGAATGGGTATATATGGAATTCCTTAAGGCCATGGTCGAACGGGTTTATATGGAGGATAGGAGCATTGAGGAGGATATTGTCCGGGAAGCCTATTTTGATGAGTGTTGTGAGGATGATGAGCCCCTTGTTCTTAAAGATGAGTACGTTATGCCTCTATGTGCCCAAGACTTGTGTGAAAATGGTTGTTTATGTGTCGTTGAGGGCAACAATGACTTTTTCGAGTGGGAGGTGGGGATAGTTGACGATAAGAGAGAGAAGTTTGAAAATCACCTTGAGGAAAAGATCATTGATGATAATATGGAGGAGCTTGAAGACTATCTTGAGGGGATCGTGGAATTGTTCGAATAAGCTCCCGATGAAGACGAGAGGATGCACAAGCCCGAGCTTAAGCCTCCCCCATATCCCTCCAAGCATTTCTATTTGGAGGAGGGGAGCAAGCCGATTATCATCTTTGAAAAATTGGACCGAGAGGAAGAGGAGAGGTCGGTTGAAGAGCTTAAAGTTCTTAAGGTGCTATTGGATGGAGACCCGAAGTTGTTAAAGAAGTCAGCCCTCATATGGAAATAGTAAAAGCCGGGAATCAAAGGTTGTTGTTAGAGGGATTGATGTTTGTGATTTTCAAAAGCGAGTGGGTGAAGCCCATTGACTTGGCACCAAAGACGAGCGACATGTTCGTTTTTGAGGAGGGAAAAGGAGAATTGTTGGCCACGAGGACTACGACGAGATGGAGGATGTTGACCGATTCTAAGAAGTTAAATGCGGCTACCAAGAGAGATCACTTCCCTCCCCCGTTTGTCGATCAAAGGTTGAACAAGCTAGCCGGCCATTATTCCTATCGTTTCTTGGATGAGTTTTCGGTTCATTTCAAAATCACCATTCCACCGAGTTTCATTTGGCCATTTGGAACGTTTGCTTTTTGGCGAATACTATTTGAGCTATGCAATGCGCCGAGAACATTCCAAAGAGTGGATCCTCCCGACAAGGAGGATATTGTTTTGGTGGATCCTCCCGTTCTCTTTCCACCTTGACCAAAAAGGGAGTTTGTCAAGCTAGTGACGTAAAACAAGCGCTTCTTGGAAGGCAACCCATGTTCTTTTCATTTATTTCTTTTATTTTTACATTTCCTACTTTCTTTCTTTCTTATTACAAAAATCCAAAAACATACGAAAAATTGAAAAATTAAAAAATATTTCGTTGTCTTTTGGTTCTTTTTCACCCTTATTTAGTTTCGTTTTGTTTCGACTTATGTACATATTTTCTTGAGTTTTTAATTTCATGTGAGTTTCTTGTATAGTGTTTCATTTTCCGACTTCAATCTTGGGCGATTTGATAAGTGGGTAGCATTCGTGGAGCTGAGAGATACTAGCCATGCTTGATTTTCGCTTGTTCTTGGATGCCTAGGTGGACCCCACCGAGCTCGACTCAAACTCGCTCGGTTAAGGAAGCTTCTATTTCACCCTCCTTTTACTTGTTTTTCATTAAAATGCAATGAGAGCATTCCATGGTTTAAGTGTGGGGTGGCTAGGTAGTTAGGGTCCGGGTGTCGAAAAGCATGATTTGTCTTTCTTAACTCGAGCCTTGGAGAAGTGATGCTTACTATTTGCACATTTATATGGTTGAGTCATTTCTTTTTGTGTCTTTTGTGTCTTTATTACATTGTTGAGCAATCACCATGTACTTAGAAGTTTGAATAGTTTACTTGTCGGGTTTTTACATGTTTATGCCCTCTTGTGTAAGGAGTTGAATTTTTGTGCTTCGTCCAAAACCCTCCTATATATGTATATAATCAACATTTACTCGTGAAAAGATTGCAACGTTCTAAAATCTCTTTTGATTTTGTTTCCAAAACCCGGTGCAAACTAGTGAGTAGCCTTGTGTGAATTATCGGTTTTGCTTGCATTTTTATGGAAATTGCATTGAGGAGGCTTGACTTTGGTCGTACATGATTGAGTTTGGAAATGACCTCAAGGCACATATATCACCCTTATTCCGGCCATATCCAAATATATGAGCTACTTAAATATCCCAAATGAGCCCCCTTGAGCCTATGCCCCGTTTCTTGTTAGCCGAGCTCGATTTTAGCTATTATATCTTCATAAATTGTGAGGTGAGAGTGTATGTTGTTAGTTGACTAGAAATATGAGGGAAATCGATTGTGGGTTTCGGGTTTTGAGTTGCTTATACACAAAAAAAAAAGAAAAAAAGAATAATACTCCAACACAAATCACGAAAAGTGACAAAGCGTGCGTTTAAGCGAAAAGCCTAATGTTCAAAAAGGGCTAAGTTTAGTAAAAAGAAGCGATTTCAAAAAGCTTCTAAGTTTTGTGAAATAAAGTCGGAAAAGCGTGTGGGTGTACGAAAGGGTTTCGAATGAAAGTTTGATAATTTGGGAAGGGTGAAGCGGCCATAAGCTTTAGGTTTTAGAAGTTAGGGTTTTGTATGTTATTGATCACGTTTGATCGTGTGCTAGCCACTATATCTAAATATTCCATACCTTACCAAAGAGCCAACATTACAATTCGAAATAAAGACCTCTTTTGATTCATGTTTGGTCATGTACAATGGGCAATTTTGAGTTTTCGATTTGTGAAATCTTGTCGAGGTGCATGCATTATCCGACTCGAGCGTATACACGTCCCTTACAAAACACTTGAGTGAATTGAGCGAACACCCTCAAAAATTCCATTTGTGAGGAAGTCATCGATTTGGTTTTCAATTGAGGAAGAGTTATACGAGCAATGCTTGACGATAACGAGTTGATGTTGATACTTCCATCATATTAATTAGGATAAGCACAATGATTTTTTTCTTTTTGCATAATGTTCATTGCATGTACATTCTCGATTATTTTCATTGTTCGAGGACGAATATACCGATAAGTGTGGGGTGGTTGTTTTGCATGTAATTGTGGTTTTTTTCCCGTGTTTATAATTAGAGTTTTATATTGTTTTTAGTAGTTTTTGAGTCGACTAGTTAAGTTTATTAGGCTGTTTTTCTTGTTTTATTGTTTTTCATGTTTCTAGTTGATTTTATATTTAATTGGGTTAAATGGTTTAATTAATTTGAGGTTTGGTGAAATTCTTGGGTTTTTATGTTCAAAATTCCTTTTTTCATAGGTAAAGGCATTCAAAGCCAAAACCCTAAGCCATGTCTTGCCAAAATCCAAGCCAAACTTGATGCCAAGAAGGAGCTCCAAAGGGGAAAACATTCTGGAATGGTAGCCATCCCTAGCCATTTCCCTGCCATTCTTTGCGCCAAGTGCTGCTCCAGCCTGCCAAGGCAGCGCCCAGCTGCCATCTCCCTACCAAGGCAGCGCCCACCAAGTTGCCATCTTCCCTGCCAAGGCAGCGCCCAGCTGCCATCCGTTTCCATATCCGCGCCTAGCTCGCCCAGACCGAGTCAACCAAGCCAAAAGGGCTAGCCACGTGGCTAAGGAGCCTATTTTTGGGTAAAACTTGGTCAAACCCGCGAAATTAAGCCTTCAAAGCCCAAATTGACCCATTTAAACCCAAATAAACTTAGTATAAATAGAAGACTTCTCTCATTTTGTAAAATATCACACATCCTCCCAACCCAAGCTTGGGTTTGGGATTAGAATTTCTCTCTCTAGATTCTAGATTTAATTTTCAAACTTTGCCTTGGATTTGTAAACCTAAGAAGAATTCAAGTACTCCCTTGGATTTTATTTTGATGCAATTTAATTCAAGCTTGTTACTCTTTTCCTTTAATTCAAGGAAGCTTTCTTTTATTTTATGATTCGTTCTTCAATTTCATGCATGTTCTTCAATTTTACGCTCTTTGTCTTAGCTACTTGACTTCTTGTTAGATCTTAAGAATCGTCCATGGAATCTAGATGAGTGACACGTCTAGATCATAGATCGAGTCTTGGATCATTTTTATTTTGAGTATTTTACATGCTTTATTTTGATTTTTATTTTCATGCTTAATCCTAGATCTATGCTTTGTTGCTTGTTAATTCTCGTAAAGTTTTAAACTTTGATGTCAATTTTTCATGCTCTTTCAATTGGTGTTTTCAGTTTTTGTCAATTTTCATTTTCCTAGATTTTATGATCATGCATGCATGGGTGTAATCTAGGTTGCTTTAGTTGTGCTTAGTGAAACATTGCTTTCCATTGCTTATTTTCATTATTACCTTACACTTTCATACTCAAGGCATACGACGAGGTATCCGACCAACTTGCAATTTCATTTCCTAGTTTAGTTTAGTTAGTTTAATTGCTTTATTTTCATCTTTCTTTTTAATTTTCAAAGCTACAAACACATATAATCCTTCAATCGAATCGATTTCCTATAATATCAAGACACATGAACCCTTATTTTCAAAACCACTAAAAAATACACTTCATCGAGCCAGTGGGATGAGACTCATGTTTTTCATTAATAGTTCATTATTTTGTTCAGCCAATAAAAGGCATGAAAGTAGTTCTGAATATTTTTGGAATCCTCGCTCTCGGTATTGTTGTTGCAGGATCACATTAGAAGCATGAAATGTGGAGAATGTTTTTTTAAGCATATCAGAGTCAGTGATATTATCTCTACATAATTTTATCTTTGAACTAATTCAAGCTGAATTATATTCGCTAACAGTAGGGGTTGCAAATCGGTCGTGCAGGGCTCTTATCGGGCCGGCACGATAAGGCACGGCATGATAAGAATAGACACGAACACAGCACGATAAGCTTATCGAGCCTATAATCTAAACTCAAACACGACACGATAAAAATAGGAAAAGCACGACACGATAGGCACGATAAAAAAATGCTGAAATTATTTAATCCGATCCATTAATTAATAAAATACATGATTTTCTTAATTAATATAATACATATTTATAAAATTATCAATACAAATTTTCAAATACATTTAAATCTATAATATGACAAATGTACTAATGATAAATAAAAATCAGAAACACTAACATTGAGTTAATGAATATAAAAAGGGAAAATTAAAATATTATCGTGTATATCTGGTTAGCCCGTTATCAACCCATTTCTTAACATGCCTTATCGTGCCATCCCGATAAGGCCCGAGCTCGATAAGGCTCAGCCCAAACCCTATTTCTTCGTGCCATGTTCGTGTCGGTCAATCGTGCCGTGCCTCATATTGCCACCCCTAGTTAACAGATTTAAAATCTTGAAATCGTAGTGCTATCCACTCATACCGAGATTTCGGGTGGATGACCATTTCTTGATGGTCATATCGTTCTTTTAACGATTTCCAAAGATTTGCAGGATCTTTGATTGTGAGGTCTTCAGCTTTCAGACCCTCGTGGAGGTGGTGGCGAAGGAAAATCATAGCCTTCGCCTTATCTTGAGTTGATGTTTCTTTTGTTTCATTTATTGTATCACCAAGACCTTTGGCATTTAGATGGATATCAGCATCCAGTATCCATGATAAGTAATTCTTCCCACTGATGTCAAGTGCCTCAAGTTCAAGCTTGACAAGGTTTGACATTTTAACTAGATCAAAAGAGCGTGCATATTATTAATAATCCGATATTAATGATATTTTATTTAAAGCATAAAGATGTGTAAACATACATAACAATCAATACATGCTGATATCTTTAATAAATAAAGCAAAGATCAAGAACACGGAGATAGAAATAACTCATACCATAATCAAGTAGCAAGATTAATAATTATTCACGTCACAATACTCAGTAAACCTTTCTAGTGGGTGTTTCATAATCAAGTAGCAAGATTAATAGATAATAAATATACACTCACACAATACTCGGTAAACCTTTTTAGTGGGTGTTTCATAATCAAGTAGTAAGATTAATAGATAATAATTATTCACACCACAATACTAGGTAAACCTTTCTAGTGGGTGTTTCATAATCAAGTAGCAAGATTAATAGATAATAATTATTCACACCACAATACTCGGTAAACCTTTCTAGTGGGTGTTTTATAATCAAGTAGCAAGATTAATAGATAATAATTATTCACACCACAAATACTCGGTAAACCTTTCTAGTGGGTGTTTTCATAATCAAGTAGTAAGATTAATAGATAATAATTATTCACACCACAATAATTAGCAAGCCTTTGTAGTGGGTGTTTCATAATCAAGTAGCAAGATTAATAGATAATAATTATTCACACCACAATACTCGGTAAACCTTTCTAGTGGGTGTTTCATAATCAAGTAGCAGAATAAAATAACTCATTCAGCGATCTTTCCAAGTATTATAGATGGTGGCAGAGCCTCATTTATCTATAATTATGGTTATATACGATTTTTAAATAAATATGTATGTTGATATAGAAGAAGTATATTTGTATGAAATCTTAACTTTGTGATCGTTGGTAATACTCGAAATATTTTAGAGCGTTCGTGCTGATAACGTGTTATAAATTATGAACTATATTAATCAAACTAAATTTATTTAATTGGAGAAGGGAATGAGCTCAAGTAATGTAAACAAACTCAAAAAAATATATTATTTTCATTTACATTACAAAATGACCAAGATTTGCTCCTTTTATAGAATAAATGGTTACATGACCAATTATTGTGTCCCTTTGAATACTATTTACATATTGACCATATAATGATATTCTATGTCCACATATATAACAATATACATATTTTTCAAAACAATTATTTTTACTCTATTTAAATATGACTATTCATAACAATGATATAAATATTTGTTCGGAAAAGTACAACTTATTTCCGCCATATGAAACTAATGACGACACATTAGTTAATGAGCAACTTTTTATTTTTGTGTTTTGTTATAGGATTATATAATTCCCAGCTACTCTCTTTTGGAAATGTGAGGAAGGATTTTAAAATAGGGGCTTTGACCAATTAGGCCAAAAGCAAAGAACCATATTCTATTTAGGCCAAACGTTTTTTCATATATTTTCTATGTTTAACTCCTATACATACATTAATAATTTATCCTATTGGAACTAAATTAATACAGACCCTCTTCTACGAATCCCTAATTTCACGCAAAAAATTATCTGTAAAGAAAAACGCAAAATTATCTATAAAAAAAAACTCTATAATGCGTTGTTCTCTGATTCGATGTATAATTCTACATATCATTACAATTCACATTTGATTGGTGAATGGGTATACAATTTCATACTTGTTTCGTACTGATTTGGGATTTGAGAATTTCATACTAATTTAAAAGCGATTTAGAATTTCATACTTATTTAACGGATTTGATTTTAGAATTTCATACTAATTTAACGGGATTTGATTGGTTCTTTTAGTATGTGAATGGGTATACAATTTCATACTTGTTCCATACTGATTTGGGATTTGAGAATTTCATACTAATTTGCAAAAGCGATTTAGAATTTCATACTATTTAACTGATTCGTTTAGTATGTGAGTTGGTATGATTGAGTTTCATTCATATAATTTCATATTTGTTGTTTTTTAGTTAATAGAGTATGATTGAATTTCATACTCTCTTCTTTTATATATATATATATATATATATATATATCATATTCTTTGAGAATTTGGTCCTTTTAGTATGTAAATGTGTATGATTGAGTTTCTTTCATCCAATTTCATACTTGGTTTTTAGTTAACGGAGTATGATTGAATTTCATACTCACTTCGTATAGATATCATATTCTGAATAATTCCCTACTTATTTTTTAGTTAACGGGCATGATTGAGTTTTTTAAGAACTTCATAAGAATTTCATAACATGCCATTACAATTCACACGATTTCCAAAATAGGAGCAGTTCGAATTTGTTGGAAAAACCTCATGTTCGCAGTTCGAATTTGTTGGAAAAACCTCATGTTCATGTTTTGGAACTTGTTCAAAACCTCATGTTCATGTTTTGGAACTTGTTGTTTTCACGCAAGTCAGTTGAGTGCAAAGCTATCGAGAATTTATTTAGGGGCAATACAGCCAGTTCCTATTTATAATTTATTAATTAATAAAATTAACTTGGCCTTAATGGGATAAAATATTTGAAAGTAATTAAATGGTAAATAGAAGTCTTGATTTGGTACTAATTGATAATTTTCCCTTTAAAATATTGTTTGTTAGCGTAAATTTAAGTCAGTGTCACAGTCAAACCTTGGTTTTCTTTTCTCTTTTGCAATCTTTAAATTTCTACGGTCTTTAATGTAAATACCCTAAACTCAAGGTAGTTTTTGTAAATGTCCCTATTTTACCCTAAACTCAAGGTAGTTTTTGTAAATGTCCCTTAAAATAGGATTTAGAAAGAAACCCATTTCACCTAGATAAAATTCTTTATCTTAAGGTTATGATTATATATAAAAAAAAATCAAAAATTACACCGTCAACTAATTCTTATTTGTCAATTCAATTATAACTACACTATTCAAAAAAGAACTTGATGAGGAAAATATTCAATTCACACAAATGATCACACGAGTAGACTCAACCTTATAAGATCCCAACTCCCCTCTCCCAATGGATGCCTAATTTAGGATAAACTCGTGTGACTCAAGTCCAACAGACTATGCTTCTTTGGCAGAAGAGAGCCACACACTGTGAATTTATTATAAAGTGATTTATCCCACAACGAATTGAGTATATGTGAGTCGTTTCAACCTTATAAGTGAGGGGCTTGATCTTATAAGTGAATGCACAACCCCTCTCCCCAAAAGACGCGGATATTAACAAACTCTATAGAAGAGTTATCTGATAGTAAATTTATTCCTACGTTCTTTTTAATTAATTAAAATAATATTGTTATTTGCCTTTCAAAACTTATTAGTATTTTAGAACTCTTTTATTTATGTGTGTGTTTATATATATATATATATATATATATATATATATATATCTTGTAAGTTAAGACAAGAATCCTTTAGTAGTAGGAAAGTGTAATTGTCATATTTATCTTATTACTTAACATATCAAGATATTGATTAACTTTCTTTTGATATTTTAGGACTCTTCTAAAAAGATGGAGATACATTTATGTATAAATATCTAAGGACTTGGACTTCATACGTACACTTTCAGAGAAGACGGAAATAATCATCATGAAAAAAGAAGAGTTTCGGTCGTTCATTCTGCTCATATTTCTCAAGTTTGTGTTTAATCAACTTGAAGATCATTCTGATCATATTCTTCAAGTTTGTGTTTGATCAACTTGAAGATTTTACGGACGACACTGTGCTTATTCAAACGATATACTCGTTTAGGAGTTTTTTATATATTACTAGATGTTATATTATTTTAATATCTTATGTAAAACAACTATACCGTTTTCTAGTAATATCTTTTTCTGGACTGAGGTCACGACCTATGATTTTTTAACTCATAGGTAAATTTAAATTCCGTGTTCTTTTTATTTCCGCTGTATGTGTTATTGAATGTTAGTACTGATGTTCCAACATCTCGACTAACATTCAGTCTCTGATTGCTTTTATTATAGTATCCGTGGCCTTCAAAACTTTCAATTGGTATCAGAGAGGTCACTTAATGATACTAAGTGTTGATCCCTTTTTTTATGTAGGAAAGCTATGGATACTATGATGAATGTTGTAATACGACCACCAATTCTTGACGGGACCAACTATGTGGTCTGGAAGGTGAGGATGCGTGCCTATATCGAAACCATGGATGAAAGATCATGGCGTACGATATTGGTTGTCTGGGAGGCTCCTCAGTGAGATGATCCAAATGGTGACATCATTCTTAAAAACGAGATTGATTGGACGACTGATGAACTAGCTGTTTTAAATGCAAACACCAAAGTCCCGAATGCTCTTTACAGCTTTGTGTTTCTTTTCAAAATCATCTCAAATCTCCCGACTGCAAAACAAGCTTGGGATGCATTACAACTCTTTTGTGAAGGATCCAAAGGAGTTCAACGAACAAAACTAAGAATGCTTGCAACTCAATTTGAAGTTCTGAGAATGGAGGAAAGTGAAACTATTGCTGAATACAGAGCCAAACTCCTTGACATTGTAAACGAATGTCAATCATTTAGTGCATCTATCTCCAACGAATGACTTCTGAGCGAATTCTTGCATTCTGTTATCGAGAGGTTCAACATGAAGATAGCGGCTATTGAAGAAGCAAAGGATATCTCAACCATGATCTTTGATGAGCTTGTGAGTTCCTTGAAAACTTCTGAGATGGAACTTCAGATCAAGAAACCTAAGAGAAGAAACATTTCTCTAAACTCCACACCTTCTACTGAAGATGAAGAGTTTGATCTTGTAGCCCTTACACGTGAAGCATAGACTGCTGAGTTGGATGATGATGGAATTACACTTTTCACATGAAAGTTCAATGATTTGCTAAAGAAAAAGAATAATTCAAGGAAGTTATTCAGTCGATACAACAAACTCTCCTTAGAACCTTCCGCTCCAAGAATAATTGGTCAATCCACCCATACAAACAAGTCTCAAAGGAGGGATGGGACTCACAAGTGCAATATCTGAAGACTGAAATCAGAACAACACTGAGGTATTGGATAATGTCCAATATCACGAATGTAAAGGGTTTGGCCATTACACACATGACTGTGCAAACATCAAGCACAAGAGAACTCTGATTGCTATGAGTGACGTAGAAGGCGACGATGAGCCCCAAGAAACTAATGAAGTTGCTTCCATGACTGCATGTGTTATCTGGAATGACAGTTAAAATGTTACTGACATTTGGTGTCTTAACTCTTCTACTACCAAAGACATTAATGATACTGAAGCTTTGGTGCTGCCTATGAAGAGATTTATGAGAGCTGGTCCAAACTAGTTCATAGAGTAAACATTCTTACTAAGGTGAATGAGAGATTCACTCATAAGAATAAAGAACAACAGGTTGTAATCTTGCGCCTAGAAGCTCTACTGACAAAACGTGAAGAAGAACTGGACAAGACATGATCGGAACTCTTAAATGCACTTTTAGCTATGAAGAAACTAAATTCAGGAACGATGAAACTTGAGGAGATCTTGTCAATTGGATCTACGCTAAAAATGGCATAGGCTTTAAAGCTCCCGTGTTTGTTAGAGAAGGTGACAAGACATCAGAAGGTTCTGTGTCTATTAAAAGAACTAAAAGACGTCGACGTAGTTATGTCTGACACTATTACTCAGAACCTGGATATATCAGACCCTTCTACAAAAATTTGAAGATGGAAATGACTCGTGCGTTTGAAGGCAAGGCAATGTCAGTCAACTCAAGCACCAGCATCGGGACTAACACCGCTCCAAAATCCAAAATGGCATGGGTAAGGAAATCTGATACTCAATGCAACGTGATTTATACCTCACTTAAGATGAATGTTGTGGGTTTGTGATGTTTCGATAGTGGGTGCTCCCAACACTTGACTAAAAAAGTTGATTACTTGTCTAATGTTGTGAAACACAATGGTGGCAAAGTCTAATATGGTGGCGGTGCCCATAGAAAGATAATTGGGAATGTCACTCTCAATGTTGAAGGCTTGCATAGGCTCCAAAATGTTCTCCTTGTATATGGATGATTAACACGAATTTGTCTTGATTTTTGTTAGTATTTTAGTTAGTTTTTGTTATTGATTTTGCTATAAGTAGGATAGATTGAGCATATTTTTGTATTTTCTTATCTCCAGCTTATTTTATCGTATTTTAATCATAATTAATTAATTTTATATTTATTTCAGGTGTTTTGAAGTATTTTGGTCTGAATATAATCGAGGGTGGGCCTACGAGTGGAGTTTTGGCGAAATCGGGTCTCGATTTGAAGTGTTACAGCCGACTCTGGGTATGATAATCGACACTGGGTTACCTAGTGTCATCGCCAAAACCGTTACACCACCGTTAAGGAGCAACAGAGAGGTTAGCAGTAGCACCTAGCGGTAACCCATACCGCTAGGCCGACCGTTAGCGGCCCAAAAATGCGTTTTTTTATGAAAACTTGTGCTCCAAGTCATGGGAAAACTATATATACCCATCTATAACTCGTCTTGGACATGTTTTCCACACATTCCTAGGGTTTTAAGACCTCTAAGGGGCTGACAATCCCTAAGAGTGTCCTTTAATTTCTTAGTTACTTTTCATAATTTCAGTTTTAAGTTTCTAGTTTTTAGGTAAAGTAATAGTTGATAGTTTAGATTAGTTAAAGTTCGTGGGTTTCTTCGCTTGGACAATTGTTACTCTTTCTCCGTTAATTAGTAAGTCTTTAATTTCTTTCTCTTAATTAGTTTTTAAT
>BMAC01000791.1:419313-436081 GCA_014905375.1 Phtheirospermum japonicum | reverse complement strand
ACCACCTGCCACTAAAAACCAACCACCTTCCACTCAATCCCAACACACCTGCCACTAAAAAACAAACATTCCTGCCACTCAAGTCCCAAACCACCTGCCATAAAAAACCAGCCACCTGCCCAAATTATTTTTACTAAGTATGAATTTAATAATAAGTTTCATGTTAATATATATTGTACTATATTAACATTTAAAAATAAGTTTCATGTTAATATATATTGAAAAAATAACTTATAGTAATTGTTAATGATTGGATGAGAATTTTAATTGCAACATGCAATATATTATTATCTTCGTTAATTAAATAATAAAAATTATTTTAGAACATGGTTATAAATACATTATTTATTAATATTATTAGTGAGTTATGGCGTGTAGTGTAAAATACGATGAGGTGATTGACTTTGAAGGCAAATAGCAGAAATTTACACTTTAAATCGAGTCACTAATGTTTATTTGAATCTTATTAAAGTTGAACGTTTATAAACTATGATCCTATTATGCAGTAAAATCATACAGTGTTGACACAACTATTAAATATCATTAGTTCAAAAACTAAATTTAATGATATTATTTTACAAGATCAAACTTCATTTTTTAACATATAATAATTAATTATATGTACTTGAGTAGGCCAGTTGGACAAACGCTTTAATATGTCGGTTGAACAAAAACCTTATAGTGAACATAGATTCGCAAGCTTTTATGAAAGTAATATTTTTGAAGTGATTGAATAACTTACATTTGTATACTAGTGATACAAAATATAAAGTACCAGCTTTTAATTTCATTTATGTCTAATTAAGTAAAGATAAATCGAAAACAAATATGTAAAGTATTTTTAATTTCTAATTGAACAACTACTATTTTGAATTCTCTAATTTTATTTGAACTAATAACTTAAACAGCATATACTTCGTAAATTGGTTTGATATATCTTGAGTATATGTATTATAACATTAATATAACTAAAAATTAATATATGCTTAAAATGTAAACACGTTAATTTGTGGATACTCCGAGTATTCGAACTCCGAGCGTACTCTTTTTCACAATTTATGGTCCTACTATCGATATGATGGTGGGATTATAAACCAAAATTAGACACTATTTGATTTTGAGTTACCTGATATTAAAATACAGAAAGTATTGGATCGATTTTTCAAACGGCGATAAGTTTTGAAAACACTCGTACATTTGATAAAAATCAAAGTTCATCTCGATTCGTATTCTAATCGTCTCGACACAAATATAATTAAAATAAAATTACCCGCTATTTGATTTTGAGTTACATGATATTAAAAGAATGTATTAGATCGATTGTTCAAAGTTGTGTAAAGTTTTTGAAAACACTCGTACAATTGATAAGAGTGAAAATTCGTATCGATTTGTACTTGACACAAATATAATAAACCAAAATTAGCCGCTATTTGATTTTGAGTTACCTGATATTAAAAAATAGAAAGTATTGGATCGATTGTTCAAACGGCAGTAAGTTTTGAAAACACTCGTATATTTGATAAAAATCAAAGTTCATCTCGATTTATATTCTAATCGTCTCGACACAAATATAATTAAAACAAAATTACCCGCTATTTGATTTTGAGTTACATGATATTAAAAGAACGTATTAGATCAATTGTTCAAAGTTGTGTAAAGTTTTTGAAAACACTCGTACAATTGATAAAAATCAATGTTCGTCTCGATTCGTGTTCTAATCGACTCGACTCACAAAAAATTCCACCGTCTAAATTTAACTCATTTATAATCATAATTTACTAAAATAATCAAGAAAGTCTTTTTTTTTTTTATCATTATATACGTATACAAGCGTAAAACCCTTGTTTTATTTGCAAAGAAGAAATAAAATAAAATAAAGAAAATATGTAAAAAAAAAACAAAAAAAAGTGTATTATTAAGAAAAATTCAACTCAGCAAAACAAAGATTTGGAATATAAATTAAAAAATATATATGTATACAAGAGTAAAATCCTTGTTTTATTTGCAAAGAAGAAATAAAATAAAATAAAAATCTGTAAAAAAATTAACAAAAAAAAAGTGTTTATTTAAGAAAAAATCAACAAAATGTTAATGTACATGCTGGGGTTTGAACCCTGGTGGTTAGTAATCATACCAACGTAACAAACCAACTCACCATTCTCAAATCTTTGAAATCGTATGACATATTATATATAAATCACTTATTTTGGGGTACAGCTGTACATATTGCATCATCTTCTACCTCTGGCGCCACCGATTTTTTTTTTTAATTAACCTAAATCGCATGTTCAATTAGTAGCACATAAGAAATCCACTCCTCGGAATTTTTCCATTTAATCGTAGTATACAAATTGGTGTTTGAAAATTTCCGGCCATTGAGAAAGAACCAGCACCGGCCGGAGTCTGCTACCCACTTCAGAATTGTGCTGAAGAATCCTCTTGTCGGGCTGGTGAGTTCAAAACTAGAATTGGTTTTCTTTCTCCCTTTTCTCGTCTAATTGAGTTTTTTTTTCATCATTGCTGGCTTCATATGTGTGCAAGAAAATTGAAAGGATGCAGTTGGGCACAGAATATTTATATTGTCTACTGCTTTTGGGCTTAAGTAATATATTTCCTTTTGCCATATTTTCAGAAATTCAAAATGCTTTGTGTTGTTATTCTACTGAAAGTGTGTGGTTATGAAGTGAACAGTACATATCACTTTCTTGGTCTTCCTTTTGTATAAAGTACTATGGCTTTCTTAATCCTGAAATGCTGTCGTCTGAAAATTTTACTTATAATTATTGCAGAAGTTACTAAAGTTGCGTGTGTGTGTGTGTGTGTGTATCTATCTATATATATATATGTATGTATGTCATTCATTTTGGATAAACATTTCAGACCGACTTCTAGGCATTAAAATCTAGCAGCATCTTGAAAAGGGAAAATATATATGGTCCTTTAGATATGATCACTGCTCGTTTTTATGAGTGTTAGATCAGTGCTATTTGGTTAGTCAGGTAAGGATATTAGATTGATGATTGAGTTTAGAAAAAAATTGCAACATTAGTACAGTAAACTCCCTCTCCACCATGACATGTATCTGAGCTTTTGTACAGTCTGCTCTAAGCGAGAAGCTTGGGGCTTACCAACAGTACAGTGTAAACTTTATTAATTTATTTTTATGGTCGAACCATCTTAGCAATTGTTGGAAGGAATCAAGTGTGAAAAAAGGGTATTGTTATCAGATATTCAAGATCGGCCTACAACCTTGGTTCGCTATTGTCTGCGTGTACGCATGCATGGTAATGTGGGATTCCATAATATGTAGGATTATTAATGATAGCAAATATACTTCTAGTGTCATAATTAATATCCAAGGTGTCAACTGTGCATCTGTAAAGGGTGTTTTTACTGCCTTTTGCTTTTAACTTTTTGCTTTTTGCATCTCTAAATATGGTGACCTAATATTTGGTCAATTATAACATTAAGTTCTAAGCTACTGATAAAAGTATTCTGCTGGTTTCGATCTTTGTTCATTGTCTTAATTGTCCCTGATATTTCTGGAAATATTGTATAGTTTCTTTTCTGAAATGTATGTTAGCCCCATAAACTATGTTAGGAAGATTCATTTTTATTCTTGAATAATCCTTTGGAGATTTTTCACATCTTTAAATATTTTCATATATTTTGTTGTCAAATCTCCCTGCAACATGGAAACTGGAAAAGGGTTAGTTTTGCTTTACCTTCATTTTTTGCATGTATTTTTCATAATTGGATTTTTTTTCCTCTTTTTTTTTTTTTCGTTTCTTGAGGAAAAGTTGACTTATGTTTACAATAAGTAAGTGGAGGATATAAATGCTCATGGTTCAATTATATAAAAGCTATTTTGAGTTTCAGTGACACAATTTGTATCTTGCTAAAGATGTCGAATTTTGAAAAATTAGCTGAAAATAATTGCGCAATTAAATTTTCATTTTAACGAACCAAGATCAAGTCTATGAAATGGTAGCTCTTTGCTACAATGACTCAGCATAATGAGTTACTTAAAAAAAAATCCACATTCATTTGTCAACCAATGGATAATAGTAGTACGTGCGCTCTTCGTATAACAGGGAACAAAACTTTTCTCGTTTTTTATTTACACTGTACATTACTTAATTTACTATATGCATTGATGCATTTTGCAGTTCATTTTCATTGCGCTTATAAGCTATTTGTGAACTTACAAGTTCTAAAGTTTGTTTGTCAAACTTGCTAAAAACCTAACAGACAGCTAGAAAAGGCTATTTAAGAGGTTACAAACTGTTTGTTGAAAGGAAAAAAATGTAACTGCATCAAATAATTTTTATTTTTTAAAATTATAAAACTGCCAACTAGCATCAAAAGCTCCACCATTTTTATTTAATTGTGAGAACTTGAGACAATTATTTGTAGGAATATATAATTATTTGTCATGTCAAATATTTGGCAGGTGTCTGTTTGATTCAAATTAAAGAAATAATTTATTAACAAGGTCTTGCTTAAAGTTCATTCTCAAAACAAAAGTTATTATTTTAAATATTGAGGTTTTTGATAATTAAAATACTAATTAAGTCATACTTTAATTAATTCATTATCTTATTTATATAATCTCATTACGATCTTATTGACAATTTTATAAAGTTAGTCAAACGGGAAACTTGTGGTTTGATTCCTTTAGAACTTGTTCGTTGATATTTTAATTATTTTAATTATTTTTGTATCTTATTGATATTGTTCGTGCCGTGTATTATTTTGGACTTTTGGGCTGCACTGTAATGGATCAATGACTCTTTTATTGTTTTATGTTATAGGAATTATTATTGTAAAATCCCGCAGTTGAAAATGGACAAGAGTTGGATGCATGCTGGCAGATATACGTCTGCTTATGTGGAGGGAGTTAATAAGTTCATACAGTTTGTCGAATCACATATGGGTAAGGAGTGCAATGTTCGATGCCCATGTGTGCGCTGTTTGAACTTAACATTTGAAGACCAACAAACAGTGAAAGATCATATTGTAATTCGGGGGATGGATCCAGGTTACGTCACATGGTTTTATCATGGTGAATCAAATGCAAGTTTTCGAGGGAGTACACATACTAATAAGGGGAAAAGATTGTAACCATCATGTACTATACGCGTTTTTTGGGTTTGCATCCTAACGTTTTTTTTGTAATTTAATGCATCCTGTACTTCAAAAAATTCTGAAAGTGCATCCTCCGACCAATCAACTCGTCCAAACTCGTCCAAACTCACCTAGTCTCGCGAGTGAGGTTGCATATTTTCAAACCCATATACTTTGTGTGAGTTCCGGTGAATTTATTATTTATTTAAAACTAGTTCCATCATATTTTATTAAATATTTTATTAAATATGCAAAAATTACCGAATTTATTACTAAATAAATAATAAATTTTATTTATTTAATAAAACTAGTTCCGGTAAACATTAGGATAAAATATGGTTTGCATATTTATTTAATAAATTCGACTTTTTATTTAATAAAATTAGTTTTTTCTAAATTTTGTATAGTACAGGATGCACTTTCAAAATTTTGTATAGAACAGGATGCATTAAATTACAAAAAAAACGTTAGGATGCAAACCCAAAAATCGCGTATAGTACAGGATGGTTACAATCTTTTCCCCTACTAATAAGGATGTTGAAATTGACGATGAGCCTTCGGATAAATATTTGACAGACGATGAAGACGATGGTATATTGATGACATGTTGCTGGACCTCGACAATCAATATGATCGCGAAGACAATGTTGGTGGTGTTCCGGCATATCTCGAGGAGCTGATGAATGGTGCCAAGATGGAACTATACCCCGGATGTAAGAAAATTTCAAAGACATCTTTTATTATACAATTGCTCCACTTGAAAGTGTATAATAAGTTGAGTAATAAAACCGTCGATATGCTTTTGCGCTTGATGAAAAACTCTTTTCCGGATGGTGAGACGCTTCCAAGTACGTATTATGAAGCTAAAAATTTTTTGTGCGAGATGGGATTGGGATATGAATGCATTCACGCATGCAAATATGACTGTGCTTTGTTTTGGAAAGAGAATGAAAAATTGGAGGCATGCTCTATTTGTCATACTTCTCGATGGAAACTCAACGATGGTGTCGGGAAGAGGTTACCGCAGAAGATTTTAAGATATTTTCTATTGAAACCAAGGCTCCAACGCCTTTTCATGTCCCATAAAACATAAAAAAAGATGGTGTGGCACACAGAAAAATGAGTCGATGATGAATATATGAGGCATCCGACAGATTCTGCAGCATGGAAACACTTCGATAAAGAGTATCCCTGGTTCGCAAATGATCCTAGAAATGTTAGACTAGCTTTAGCTGCAGATGGTTTTAATCCATTTGGAAACATGAGCACCACGTACAGCATGTGGCCAGTCATTCTAGCCCCGTTGAATCTTCCCCATTGGGATTGCATGAAAGATCCGTTCCTTTTCTTGTCTTTGCTGATTCCGGGCAAGAATTCACCTGGTAAAGATATTGATGTTTACTTGCGGTCATTAATCGAAGAGTTGAAAGAATTGTTCGTTGAGGGGGCAGAGACCTTTGACGTTTCTTCAAAAAAAACTTTTCAGTTGCGTGCTTCGATTTTGTGGACAATAAATGACTTTTCGGCATATGGCGACCTGTCCGGGTGGAGTACTAAAGGGTACATGGCTTGTCCAGTTTGTAATGACCAAACCTATTCCGTGCGACTACGTAGCAAGATAGCTTACATGGGACATCGTCGTGGATTACCGAAAGATCATGCGTGGAGGAAAAGTAAGAGGTTCAATGGAAAAAAATGAAGACGGTGAAGGGCCTAGAGGTTTAACCGGGGAGGATATGTTAGTACAGCTGGAGAGATTGCAAAGTCTAATACCAGGGAAGCATGGAAACAACAAGAAAAGGAAGCGGGAGCCCGAGGATTTAAATTGGACCAAGCGTAGCATTTTTTTCGATTTGCCCTATCGGAGTAAGTTGAAATTACGGAATAATTTAGATGTAATGCATATCGAAAAAAATATATGTGAGAGTATATTAGGAATCTTGATGAGTGTAGATGGGAAAACAAAAGATACGATGAAGTCGAGGCTAGATTTAGAGGACATGCAAATTCGTGAGGAGTTGCACTTAGTCAGGCGACCTAATGGAACATGTGTGATGCTAGCTGCTTATTATGTTATGTCAAAGAAGGAGAGACAAGACTTGTGTGAGTTTATAAAGTCTGTTAAATTTCCGGATGGGTATGCTTCCAATATCTCTCGTTGTGTTAGTTCAAGCGACCACAAGTTATCTGGGTTGAAAAGTCATGACTGTCATGTACTTTTACAACGAATACTTCCTATTGGGATTCGCGGATCCCTAAATAAGGAAGTGCGTGAGGTACTGACCGAGTTAGGCCATTTTTTTCAACACCTGTGCTGCAAGAAGTTGAAAAGAAGTGAATTGGAGAAAATGAGAGAAGATATTTGCTTGATTTTGTGTAAACTTGAAAAAATATATCCTCCAGCTTTCTTCGAAGTCATGGTTCATTTGCCTATTCATTTACCGAATGAGGCATTTCTGGGTGGCCCAGTTCAATTCAGGTGGATGTATCCCATTGAATGGTAATAATATTAAATTACAAACTTTTAATTGCATCTGAACTTATATTTCTACCATGCCGACTATTATATATATTTTTCATTGGTTTTAAAAAATTTATAATTGAATCAAACTTTATATTTGTCATCATGCTGACTTTTTTTTTCCAGATAGATTTCTATGTGGCTTGAAACAGAGTGTGCGCAATAAAGCTCATCCCGAAGGATCAGTGGCCGAAGCATACATCGCAAAAGAGTGTTTAACATTTTGCTCGATTTACTTACAGGGAAACTAGATTTAACCGAGATGAGCGTAATAGTGATAAAAAAATTGATGATAGTCTATCAATATTCTCACAAAAATACCGTCATTTTGGATCAACAAAACTTGTAGATTTATCCGAGGAAGAGTTCAATGATCTATAGTGGTTTGTCTTCCAAAATTGCGAAGAGGTTGCACCATTTTTGGAGTAAGTATTATATAATTATTTTTTTACACATTCAGATTAATTTTAACTATTTAATAAATATGAATTACCTTTTTATTTTGATTGTAGGAAGCACAAGGAAGAGCTTTTGTTGGGAAATTGTGCGAATTTAGTCCAGGAACATAAAGAGAAATTTCCGGCATGGTTCAAAAAATAAGTAATGTTATACTTAAAGTAAATACAAATTATTTTATAAGTGTATGGGTTAATTTATATTATTCTTGTTTTACAGATGACTAAGTTATATGGAGAGGAGCCATCACAGGTAAATGAATCTTTATATTCACTCGCATGTGCACCTCAGAAGTGTGTAAGAAAGTCTTCTGGTTGCATCGTGAACGGGGTAAGATTTTTAACTGAACAATGCGATAGCCGTCGAAAAACTCAAAACTGTGGGGTTGTAGTGGAGGGTAACCATGGAGATGACAACATTGATTTTTATGGGATTTTAAAGGATATTATCCAGCTAGATTATGTCAAAGACAGGCAGGTTGTTTTATTCAAATGTGATTGGTTTGATCTTGGAAGAAAAAAAGGAACAGGGATACAGAAAGACGGAAATATTGTAAGTGTCCGAGTTGCTGGAAAATGGTACGAGGACGACTCTTACATATTAGCTGACCAAGCAAGGCAAGTTTTCTACACTAATGATCCTAAATTAGGACATGATTGGCGTGTCGTGATACCATTCCAGCATAGGCATGTTTATGATGTTACGGAGATGCACGATGAAGAAATGGATGTCGACGATATTTTGTCTATGGAAAATATTGTATATCGGGAGAATGATACAAACGATCCGCTTGAAGTTAATCTCGATGAAATACATTCATTAAACAGGGATGACGTCGACGTGGAGGTCATTGACGGGCCGATTACCGCAAGGTCATCTGAAGTTGTTGAAGGACCAAACTTAGATGATGTTGACGAGTTAGATGACACGTTACTTGACTATTGCACCAGCGACGAAGAATCTCAAAAAAACGACGAGTCTGATAAAGAGATAGACGCAGACAGTGATGATGATAATCGAGAAGATTGGTGAGGTATAAATTTATATTTTTTTGTTAATCTCACGTGATTATTTTGGTGCAAAAGATTACTATGTGTTTGGCCTGTTCTTCTTTTTTTTTTTCTTAACCTCACTTGTTTAGCATGTTCTTCATTTTTTGTATGTGTTTGTTTTGGAAGCAATTTTTTGTATGTGAAAAGTATCTCTGCTTTGTTTTCTAATCTTGATATTATTTGCAATTTTTGCAGAAATATGTTATGTGGATGAAGACGTATTGGCTGATATTGATCAAGTTGCGAGGTCATATGATTATTTATTAGGTCGGAGTTTAGTGTCGCTCGAGGGATTTGTCTCTTACCCTGAAGAACAAACGATTTAGTGTTAATGGGTTAATTTTTGTCTCGTGCATGGAATAAATACTTTCAGAAATCTATCTAGTTAAATATTAGTTTTATATGCTTAGCAACTATTGGCTTTTGGATGAGACAATTACATACATGGCTTTTATATTTTCTTTTGATATTTTCAATTTAATGAAAGAGAATGATGGGCTGTTATCAACAGTTTGAGTATTAAAATTAAAAAATTGTCCAATTATCATATATGTGGTTTTCATTCTGCAATTTATTTTAATTAATATATTTCTTTAACATTAGATTTTTTTTTATATTATTGAGTACTTCAAATATTATACAATATATATTAATTAAATTTAATTACTATTACATTCATAAAAGTTAATGAGAAGTATGATGCTTTTAGTAACACAATTATGCAGTGATACCAGATATCATCTAATTATTATCAAATTATTATCGGAAGAGTCTCCTAATTCTGATCTGAATTTGTAACAAAAATAAAATTACAATGACAAATTCATATTTGACGTCAAAATAGAACTCTTTCATGTCAAAATAATATTGTCGCCATTCTTCTAGAACTGATGACAAATTGTAGCGTTGTCATGAAAATAAACTTGGTGTGACACCAAATATCGTCACCGTTATTCAAGGGTCATTAGTGAAAAAATTAATTCTGTCACAACTACAAATTTATCGTGACACCCAATTTTCGTCACATTTTATTATATGTTTGTCATAAAATGGGTTTTTCGAACCATTTTTTTTTTGTCATCCCAAGATTGTGACAAAATACATTTAAACGTCATCAAATATGAGTATTCGTGACGAAATCGGTGAACAACTGTGACAACAATAAATGTTGTCATAGAAGGGTGTTATTCTATGACGAATTTAAAAAATGTCACTATTGTTTAACATACTATGACGAATTTTCATGCGTGGAAAAAAAATCGTCACTAAACAGCAGATTTCTTGTACTGATACTTACAGGAATCAGGATGACGAAGAACTGCTATCAAGTTAAAAGCAAAATCCCATGTCAATCGGTTCTGCCATCTCAATCTGAATTGTGGCACCAAAGTATGGGACTTGTGAACTACATGACCATGGGTAAACTAGTGAGATCCGATGATGTAAGAGGCATTCCAAAGTTATTAACAAATAATTAATCTGTTTGTGGTGCATGTCAGAGAGGAAAGCAAAGCAGAGTGTCACTCCCGGTGTTCCAACACGTCAACACCTCTCATTGGATGAATCATTCTCTTAAGAATCTATTGGTTCCAGTTGAGGTAAAATGTATTGTTGGTAAGAAATTTTTGGTTGATATAATTAATATTCAAGGATATAGTGTGTTTAATAAATAGTACATGCTTTATTATATTTGTGTGCATGAGGTTTGATAAATTATCTGTGATAATTGGGAACTCTGAAGAGGACACCGTACTTGTTCTTGTATGAAGTCCTCGGTTTGTGGATCTAATATTTGTATCTAGTGATTCTACAGGAATGAATTCTAACAGTGCAACAGTGTTATTGCTCGTTCCCCAACACCAGAACCAACATCTTGGGTTCTAACTGATCCGACTGTTGAAACCTCAGAACCAGAGTCTAACCATGATGACTCTGTCCCTACAAGGACTTTTGAGTCTTGTGTCCAAGACATTATCTCAAGGGTACCGAAGAATCATACCTCTTTTCATTTAATCGAAGCTCTGACTAAAAGAACTACATGCAAGAAGCAAATGAACTTCAGGGAGATGGTAAATATGGTTTTTCAATATCTTGCAGGTCTCTAATTATAAACTCTTGTCTTGTGTCTTACAAAAAGCCAAAATGGGTGGAGGAAGCATTCAAGGATAAGTTCTGGATCAATGCGACGCATGGGTTGTCAATTATGCCATGAATAATGTGTGGAATTTAGTCCCTAATCTAATTTCTGTCCATATCATCAAAACTGACAAGATGTAAAACATAGTATACGAATCAAGGAAAGGTTAGTAACTCGATATGTTTCACAGTTTGAAGGTGTAAAATTTGATAAAACCTTTACTCATGTTGCAAGAGTTGAGTCATTCAAGTTGTTTCATATGGTTGCTTGTCATTTTGGTGTTACTCTTCACCAAATGGGTTTAAAAAATATTTTCTTATTCATTGTTCATTGTTCATATTTCAAGGAATTAATTATTTTTCTTTATCAATAATTGTAGCTCCTAGTAGTACGTGTCCTAAGTTACACCGGGAGAATTACATGGTTAACGAGTGTGGTCTATATAGTGGTGTTTTAACTGTTCTTTGTGACAATTTAAGTGCGATTGATATCTCAAGAAATCTAGTCCAACATTCTAGTACAAAACACATAGACATTAGACATCACTTCATCCAAGATTCGATCGAGAGAAATTTTGTGAGTATTGAGCATACTGGGACAGAAAATCAGTATGCTGACATATTCACCAAAGCATTAGATTTTGAAAGATTTTTCAGATAAAGGAAGCCTCTCGCTTTATATGTTGATTAGGTCAGTGTTATTGGAAATGCTGCTGCACTATTAGCTAACATCAGCTGCAGCATACTTTATGCATCATGCATTTTATATTTTTATTCATAACACATATAGATACTTGCATATTTTTCTTCTGCCAGAGGCTATTGTGACCAAACTTTGTTAACTAAAATGTGATGGATTTTCTTTGAAAAATACATTTGTGGGTTGTTTATTCTAGAAACATGCATTTCTCTCGGTGCCATCCTTTGTGATTTGCTAGAAACATGAAGTTTAACTAAAGTCGAATCTCTTGATCAATGAGATCTCTTGAAATGATTAATGTTGCTATAAAGTGGAGTTTCTTGTACTCCCGAACACAAAATCCTCAAATACATTTCTTTTATAGCATTTGACATTGTCATTAACTGAGTTAAGAATTCTCAATCCATTGACTTTATTGACAAATAATTCCATTCTAAGTGTTGACACACTAGAACTAACACTCTCTTGCAGTTGTGAAAAACTCTTGTGTGATTTTTTATTTTCCCAAGAGCATTCTTTTCAGACATAAAAACTAGGGTATGCATGTTTTGTAAAGTCTTGTCTGTATGGCTTGAATATATATTGACAGTGTGGTCATAACAAGATTCTGTTTTTCTCTTGCTCTAATTTTTGGTACAATTTGAAGTCTCGTGACTTGTGGTGTTATACACGGTTTGTGGGATGAAAAGAATGAGATATTAATAGCAGATGGTTTATTAAACAAGACCGGAATTGATACTCTCATATCGGTGATGTGTCTATTCCTACCTTATATATTTTCTTACCTTAGTTTACTACTTAGTTTTTTTTTCCGCGAGTCCTAATCTTTTGGTTAGTGTGTTAGTGGACGGGTTTGAGGGGGAGTGTGTTTTTTGTGCATATAATTATTTTTTTAAGAATTCTTTTCACTAACAAACTAATCGCATTCTTGTGTGTTTAAGTATGGTTAAAGGTGTATTGGGTTTTAAGTTTTTTTTGGAAGATGTACGAAGACCTCTCCTCGATTCCCTTGGTGTGGTTTTGGAACTTATTTATGAAAAACCGGCAGTCATCTCTTCGGGTGAAATGAGGAATGAATTGGATGTTGATAATCCTCCATATTTAGAGTTTTTAGCTTAGATTTTTGTAACGATGTGTAATTCCTCGCTCTAACAGGTAAATGAGGCAGTGAGTTCTAATAATAAGCACTGTTGGACTCATTTTTGTTGAATCTAGGATGCTGCTCCTTCATTTGTGGTCTCCAGTACTCCAAGCTGATTTGTTGAGGAACCTATCGGAAATGAAGCCCACTTTGGCAATGAGTAGGATGTTGGTGACAATATTGGCACACTGGCACCAATAATTCCTATTCCGAGTATTGGACAGGCTCATGGGCCTTCTCCGGTCATGTTGTTTCCAACATCTGTTAATCCATCATTTGATGGATATACATAGATTGAGAAATCTGTTGTTGAAGATTTTATTTCAAATCGGCTGATTTTGATGATTCGAAGAATGATTATGATGTTGATGATAAAGTTGGTGATAATGCCAACATGTACTTCAGTTCATGCAATTGAGATAAGTTTTGCCTTTTTTTCTCTTTTACTCTATTGCTGCTTGGGATCTAGTTACTGTCTTTCGACACTGTGGTCATTTTGATGAGATAAGGGAGCCAGGTGTTTTCACGTGAAGAGGTATATTCCTTTGCACCTTGTAATTTTATTGAACTCTTTAGGACTGATGATTTTTAGGAAGGTGTAACTGTGCATGACTTGAATACGGCTGTATGATTTTTTTGGAAATAAGTTGCCTCGTTGTCTTAAAAGGATTGATGGCTCTTTGTCGATAATATTGTACTCAGTATTTCACAAGGTGGTTGTCTACAGTTAGGTTTCAACAAATAAAATCATTATCTTCACTCGAACCCAAACTTGAGCATTGTACTGAACAAGGCCGTGGAAGACGGTTAATCATATGTAAAATATGTTTTGAGTATGTGCCCAAATTTGCTACTTCAAAGACAACTAAAAGGGGTTTGTTATTTCTTTTCCCTATATGCTCTCGTCTAGTTGATCAGTGTCTTATGGCGAGCCTTTTGGTTTTGTTGGGCTCAGTCTTAAGCTTTTGAGGGGTCAAATCCTACCATTGATCTACCTTTGACATTCTTTGACGATGAGTCAAATAACTAGTGTGCTGCCACTGCTAAGGATGTTAGTCCGGGTGTCACTGACACTGCGACTAACATAAAACTTTTTTTGTACCTATTGTCTTCTGACTTGTAGGCACATTGGGTTTGCTAGACCAGCCAAAAGCAGAAGCTCAAGCACACCTTAATGAATTGGTACACATATAGGCTGTTGGATTTGTCTTTGTGTTTTTGGTAGTGGTTCGAGTGTCACCAAGATTTATCTCTCTTTGGTTCTCTTCCTTCTTGTGACTTGCAGCCACATCTTTCCCTTTCGCATTCTGGTCAAAAAGGGGGAGAAAAGTGGAGATGATGTTTGGTAAAACTGTAGTTGTTGATGATAATGATGTTCACTATGAGATGTTACAGCTGTAACATCAGGACGTTAGCTTCCAGTTGTGGAACCAGCAGTTGATGTGTTTGGTTGGGAAGTTTTCTAACCTTGGTATTTACACTGATGTTGCTCGCTGTGTTCCATCACCATGACTAACATCTTTTGCAGGATTCTTATTCAAGGGGAGTTTTCAAACTAAGGGGGATTTGTTTGGTTAGTTTTTATCCAAAAAGGCAAAATGGGGAGATTGATAGAAATTTTATTCCTCCGTTCTTTTTATTTAGTTGGAATAATTATTTTACTTGCTTTTCTAGACTTATTAGTATTTTAGGACTGTTTTATTTATTTATATATTTATATATATGTTTATATATATATATATATATATATATATATATATATTGTAAGTTAAGACAATAATCCTTTAGTAGTAGGAAAGTGTATTTTCATATTTATCTTAATACTTCAAATATCATGATATTGATTAACTCTGTTTTGATATTCTAGAACTCTTCTAAAAAGATGGAGATACATTTGTGTATAAATATCTAAGGACTTGGACTTCATACACTTTTGGAGAAGACAGAATAATCATCGTGAACAAAGAAAAGCTGCGGTCGTTGAACTTGAAGAAAGCTGCGGTCGTTCATTCTGCTCACATTCTTCAAGTTTGTGTTTGATCAACTTGAAGATTTTACGAACGACACTGTGCTGATTAAAACGATCTACTTGTTTAGGAGTTTTTTCATATATTACTAGATGTTATATTATTTTAATATCTTATGTAAAACAACTACACCGTTTTCTAGTAATATCTTTTATGCCTAGAGGTCACGACCTATGAGTTTTTAACTCATAAGCAAATTTAAATTCTATGTTCTTTTGTGTTACTGAATGTCTGAATGTTAGTATTGGTGTTCCAGTATCTCGACTAACATTGAGTATTTGATTGCTTTTATTCTAGTAGATTCAAAACTTTCAAATACTATTACCAATTTATTAACAAGTAGTAAATCTATGTCAGGAAAATTAGTAATGTATCAAGAGAAATTAGTACAAGAAGATGTATCATTAGAACCAATCATTACTACAAATTTTCTACAAAACACTATTTAATTACTATTCACGTAATCAATTTTAATTACATTTTCTTCTTGTATTCATTCATACTTCTTTCCTAACAAAAATTTCATGGCTTACTAGCTCTCTTTTTTTTTTTAATAATAATTAAAAAACATATATCCAATCGCACCTAAGATTGTAGGAAATAAAATCTACGAGGTTTCCAGAACCCCAACTTGTTTTACCATCAAACTGAAAAAGATATAGGATAAGAAAGACAACATAGAAAATGATTCTTAAAGGATAAATATTCTCCATGAAAATGACAAAAATATTCATCAAAAACATCATCGCCAACTTGCAACAGAGTCACGGACGGGGAAAAAATTGGTCCGCAATTAACCAAACATTGGAATGAATCACTCTTAAAGATAGCCTTAATGTTTTGTTAAGAAAAAATATAAACCAACAAATAACATAAAGAACTATAAATATCCTTTACTAATTGCCACTATTTTAACAAATTGCATCTCAATAGGAGTTTTTTGTTGGGGTATAATGTGAATTTTAAGTGGGTGTTTGTATCGTTATACTTTAAAGTTGTATTTAATTGAACGATTTGAATTTGAGAAAACAGTTTCAAGAACCAACGCTAACTAATTGACAACAACAACATCAATAATAATAATAATAATAATAATAATAATAATAATAATAAATAATAATCTAGACATTTATATTAAGGTAGAAAAAAGACGCACCAGAAATTCAGATAAAAGCACATAGAACCACATATTTGTCATCACAAAAAATTCAGGACTAATAATCCGCCGCCGGAGCCACCGCCGCCAGCTCTTTGTACTTAGCTACGAAACGGCCGGCGGCGTGGCCGGCCACCGCCGCCGCGAAAACCCCGACATTGAAAGACATAACCGAAAGCATAATCAAGTAAGCTAAAGCCATGCGAACGCCATAAACGGCGGCGTTAATCAGAGCACCAGCCATCGGCCGGCTTAGACTCCTCGGCTTCAGACTCGGAGTCGCCGACAGGAATTCGGCCGCCACCGCCAGCAGAAACACCGCCGCCAGGGCTAATATGTACATGCCGCCGCTGCCGCCAGGCCAGCCGGCGAACAGAACCACCACATCCTTGCCCCAGAAGAAGCTCATGTGCATCATCATGGGCACGGCCATGTCATCCATGTTCATGCTG
>BMAC01000791.1:406813-416813 GCA_014905375.1 Phtheirospermum japonicum | reverse complement strand
TTTATATAGTCGACGACTCACATAACAATTCATAATTGATGTATATACAATTATTGAATCTTCAAAATTGTGATACGTCAGAACTCATAAAAAATTATGAAGTGAGATGTACAGTGGGATTGTTGATGTCGTGTTATGAGGTGAAACAGATGGCTAAAGTGTTAGTACTCATATTGTCTTGTCCGCGATATTTACTAGCGGTTCTCCAGATGGTCGTTTCACATAATTTTTATATATTACTGAATTGTGTAGCTCATTTAAATATTAAATAGTGTAAGCAATTTAGATCTATCAGGTATTTGTTCAAATATGTCAATAAATGTAACTATAGGTTCACTATAACATTCTATCAGAACAAATGTGGGGATTCAGAGGATAAAAAGATTGATGATATCAACATGTATTATGATTGTCATTACATTTTTCCATGCGAAGCGGCGTGGAAAGTATTAGTTTGGGTATAAAACTCCACCTATCATGTGTTTGAATTCTCATCTTACAGAAGAGTATAATGTATTGTATAATGATAATGATCAGTTGAACGCAATAAAAACACAAGTAAAAAAAATACCATAACATGTTTTAAGTTGGTTAGGGGCAAATAAAAAAAATCTGGAAGTACGGAATTTGTCTTATATTGAGTTTCCTAAAAAAATATTTTCAGTACTCAAAAACAAAAGAATGCACACCTGGGAAATTAGATTTGTTTTCATTAGTACGAATTTACTATATTCCACCAAAATTGATAAAGTCATGAATGCAGTACATTTGACCAAGGGTGGTGTATTACTTATCTATATATACAGATGACACTTTCTACAACTATCAAATCTAATAGTGGAATTGTTCTTAATGTAATATCTAACGACATAACTTCTCTTCTTCTTTCGAAAGGAAGAACTGGGCATTCTAGATTTAGGGATTATTTTTAATATCAACCAAGATTTCGATCATTACTGGTACTCCACTAGCAAAATTAATGGTGTATGTGCATCTCATTATTTGGGGCGAAACCCCAAAGCCATTATTTTTGAAACTCTTGATAAAATATTGAAACACGTGATGAGATCGCAAAATAATTCTAATACGCAGTTTCCATTTGGTAACAAAATAATAATTATTGGTGGAGATTTTCATCAAATTTTGTCCGTTATTCCAAAAGGTATAATAGACATAGTTCACACAGTGATCAAATCTTTGTATTTATGAACTCATTACATAGTTTTGAAGTAGACCAAGAATGTGGTGATGCAAAATCACAATTTAGATCCCAATTGTGTCAAGTTAAAAAAAATTGTCAGCTCGATAAATAGTATAGGAGATGTAATAGTTGGAGGACCAAATGAATGGTTTCGTTCAAATTAAAACCCATGTTATCTATTATTGAAAGATGATGGTGAACATGTTTCGTCAATTGTGGCCAGCATATATCCACAACTTGGAAAACCTACCGAATGCTTCGCTTATTTGGAGGGTCGTGATATTCTTTTCCCAACACTTGATGTCGTCGATTTGATTAATAAATATATGATGTCATAAAATGATGGAGAATGTAAAGTATATCTTAACTCTGATGCATGAAAATCCGATTCAAACATTGACATATTGTAGAACGTCCACTCACCAGAGTTTCTAAATACCATTAAGTGTTATGGATTGCCGAACTATGAGCTAAAACTAAAAATTAGAATTCCACTCATGTTATTGAGAAATATCGATCATTCCCTTGTGTTGTGTAATGTTGGTTGTTAACTTGACGATCATATTGTATAAGCTAATATTTCTCAATGAAGCAATGCAGGTGAATTGTTGTTAATCCCTAAAATGACTGTTACATTATCCAACCCGAGGTTGTCTTTCAAGTTCCAATGATGAAAACTTCATTTGATTGTGTCATATGCTATGATGATCAACAAAATTTAAGGGCAGTCTCTATATCACGTTGGACTTTTTCCTGAAAAAGCCAGTTTTCAGTCATGGCCAGTTATACGTTGCTATATTAAGGGTGACCAATCGTAAGAGTTTAAAAATATTGATCGACGATGATGAGAATAAACATAGTAACAAAAGAACAAATGTTGTGTATAAGGAAAATTTTCATAATTTGTAAAGTACATTCCGTCTAATAACAATCATTTTTTATGAATCAGGTTATATCATTATGAATACTATTCGATCTTTAAATAACATTTAAATGATTTATATATAGAGAGCGGTTATGGTAAAACTATCTCTGGTGTGAGAACCAGTGATGGTTCGTACCGAAATATACACACAAAGATATATATAATTTATGTATACATATATACAATTACTTATTTAAATATTTTAATACATTTAAAACAATTATTTTTATTTTAGATAAAAAAAAAATTATCGTGCAACGCACGGGCACAATACTAATTGTATGGAATGGAATGGAAGTATTCTTTTTATTGGAATTGAATCATTTTCACTTTTAAAACTTAATAACAAAAACTGAAAATTTACACAATTTATCAAACATTTTTCTATTATTATTATGTAAAATTATATGAAAATATACTACAATCACACGCGCGCGCGTGTGTATATATATGAAAAATTGAAAATTCAAACAATATTTTTCATTTACAATTATAAATACCGTCGAAACTTATAAATCATACCTTTATTTTTCATACGAAATCCAATAATCTCAATTTATTACTTTTCCAACTAGGAGTTAGAAAATTAAATTGAAACATTGAGTTAATATTTATCTTGAAATACATTCATAAATTAATAAAAACAAAGAGAGCACTTTTATTTTACCACCATATATTTATACATCCATTTTGTTTTTCAAATTTAATACATCCATATACGACACTACCAGTGTTCTTTAATTTGCTCTCCTTTTCCCCATATCCATGACAAAACTAAGTTTTTTCTTTAATTTCTTCTGGACATAAACTTTGTTAACATCATTTTTTAGGAGCAGTGACCATAATAACCCCATCCTCCATTATAAACCAGATTCCATCAGTCCTACAATTCTCAGGCAACTTAAACGCCCTCAAGAACTGTCCTTTGCTGCTCTCAAATTGGTGCCCCTTTTCATTCATCTCTTGTCTCTCTACACTTTTCTCGCCGCTTATCTTCAGAAATTTACCCTCTTCAACTTCCACTTTCACTTCAGCTTTCTTGAATCCTGGAATCTCAGCTCGGAGTATATGTGCTTCCGGGGTTTCGTGCCACTCAAACGGATTTTTCATGATGGCATTGGCATTTTGTCGAACAAGTGGTGTGCAGATAATTCGGTTGTCGTTGAAATCACCAAAGTGATCCCAAATGCCCATTGTGGCATTTTGTCGAACATGTGGTGAGCAGATAATATGCTGCTCGTTGTTGAGATCGCTCAAGGGATCCCAAATGTTCGTCGGGAAGGGATCGTGGAAATGGGCTCTCCGGTTATGTCGGAAAATGGGCATTGTTTCTGCTTGCGAATATAAATTATTGATAATTTGTGAAATGATTATTGGAAAGATGGGTGCTAGTAGTTCATTGTTGAGTTTTATAGGGAGATCTAGAAGTTGGAGTTGTGTTTGGCTTCTGATGTTTGTTAATTCTTGATCTTTATCTGTTTCGAGAGGAGGAATAATTAGCTTTTTACTAAAGGTGATATAAGATGGGAATATATGATGAAGATTGCTTAAAGGAATCTATGCTCCATTTCATTTAGGTGAGGTGTGGATGTTGACTGAAGATTCTAATTCAATTGACATTTGAACAAGTAGAAAACAAGAAGACGAATTTGTTGTTGTTGTTGTTGTTGTTATTTTGCTAAAAATTTCAATAAATATATTATATTATATATTTTAATTTTTTATCCACGAGATACAAAATTTTCGTATTTTTAACCACTAAATCTTTAATGTCATGTTTAAGGATATTTCACCCATCTTCTCATCCATTTCTATTCACCCACTTCATCGGGCTTTTTGCTCATTCTGTTTGATATTCTTCTCAACTTCATCGATTTCATCTACCATATCAATAGACGAACTGGAGTTGATTTGAAATTGCTCATACCACTCTTTTTTCCATCGCAAGATTTACTTCTGGTAATAGAATCAACCTTTTTGACTAAGATTTTTTTTCTCAATTTATTATTTATTTTGGGTCCATCAATTTTAAGTATGTCAACTCTATTTGTATTTGCACATGTTGGTAGCTGTGCGGTTGTGTAAAGACCTTTTAATTTGCAAATTAGACTCATTTGATACTTATTTTGTATAGGATTAGGTTCAAATGAGATATGTCCTTATTTGTAAACCCAATGTCAATCATGAATTTTAGATCTAATTAAATAAATGTATCAAATTTTTTTATATATATTTTTGATTTGATTAAAAGTATTAAAATTATATAATAAAAGCATTGCTGGTGTATATAACTAAAATATTAATAAAACACTATGATTAAATAATAAAAGCACACAGATTCGCAAATAAGGGAGGGTTCTCATTGAAACTCACCCATATATATATATATATGTGTGTGTGTGTGTGCGCGCGCGCGCGCGCGTGCGCGTGCGTGCGTGCGTGTGTGTGTGTTAAAATTTCCTCAATTCATGTTTTCCTGCACGGGTTATGCTTTCAAATATTTATTGAAAATTTGGTTAACAAATTGTATGTCGATCTAATTTTGACCAAAATATGTAAGTGGAATCTATTTATGTAATATAAAAATTAATATTTAAAAATAAATTTATTGTGAATGAGAAATTAGTTTTTAATGTTAAACTGTTTGCTGAAGAATATTGGACTGTAAGTCTACTAAACACAGAATCGTTATGGTTTGTTACACACACACACACACACACACACACACACATTTTCATATATATTGTACTAGAAAATATTTGTTGAAAAGTTTATGTTCACTTGTAAACGGATACAAACTGATATCATTATATATATATACACACACACACACACACACACACGATCAAACCTATATAATCGAACAAACACTATATCAGATATAATTGAGAAGTTGTATCATATATAATTGAATAACCGCCATCCTGTAAAAAATTGTATCAAATATAATTGAATAAAAGTAATTTTATCGAAAAGTTGTAGCGGATATAATTGAACAGATCCAGTCTGTTCAAGAAAGTTGAAACAGATATAATTGAATAAACACCATCCGGTCAAAATTTGTATTAGATATAGTTGAATAAAAGAAATTGTCTCGAAATGTTATTGCGGATTAAAAGATGTATCAAATATAATTGAATTGAATAAAAGCAAATTATGTCGAAAAGTTGCAACAAATATAATTGAACAGACGTTGTTCAAAAGTTGTACACAAACCTATACAAAAGGTTATGTCTATTTAGCACCCAAAATATTGGAGTAAATTGAAACACAACTTGAGTTTCAATAAATAGCCATATATATGTTTGCGATGAATTCATTCAATTCATTCAAACACACAGAAAACATATGAACTTATTCTTTCTTTCATAACTTTATTTTTTCAAATATTGTTCTGTTCTCCGAATATGCTAATTATTGAAATGATTCTTAGTTAGGATCAAAAATTATTTTATCTTACGGATGATTGCTATCAACCGTGTGCACCGTAGAGGGGTAATATTCGTCTTAGAAAATAGTGTTCAACACTCAACTAAATTTCAAACTTTGCATTTGTTATTATTTTGCATTTCTTTTGAAAACCTCACCCAATTTCTAATAATATTTTGACATCCTTGTTTCTAGGATTTTATTTTTTTTGTTGTGGGAGATATCTACTTTGCTTCCTAAAGCTTTTTGGTTATTATTTCACCATTATTATTTTTACTATGATTGATTGACTGAATTATTTAGTTCCTTTTTTCATCCGGGAAATTGCAATATGAAGATAATGGTTGCATTACAGAATAGTTGTGTCACTCTTTTATTTATACTATTTGTGCCCTGATTGTCAAGATTGTTGACTCAAACTTTTGTGCACCCCTTTTTAATAAATTAATTTAAAACACGTCAGTTTGCTCGCAAGTGTACGAGGTAACTGTAGGGTGATGAGTTTGACTCGAGTCGTATCTCTCGAGAAAACAACTGTTCGGTCCTTTCGATGTTTTTCTCAATTACGAATAACATACATATACATTTGGGGTTTTGAATAGATTGAATTGATCATTATGAACTAAAGCAATAATTAAACTAAAACTAATTAAACTAATTACTCTAACTYGATTATCAACTACGAGCAATAATTTAAACTACCAGAACTTAAGAACTAAGAATTTAAAATAACGAATCTAAAGCATAAATTTAATAACTACCATCAAACAATCGCATCATATGAATCTAAGATTAACGAATAACTAAGCATAAATCAATCGCATAATTCAACTAAATTAACCAATATCCAATAACAAGCATAAACGATTAAACTAATTAAACTAGTTCTAGCATTAACTAAGAAATTAACTAAGAATTAAATTAACAATTAAACTAGAAATTAACTACTAAATTAACTAAGAGTTTAGAGTACTTATTCAAACTACTAAAAGTAGTAAAAAGCTCCAGCTATTTCAGAGGTTGAACGTTGATCTTGGGCGAAGAATGAATCCCGAACTCGAATTCGACGTTTTGGACGCGTTGTTCTTCGATCCTCGATCTCCGTCTTCAAATCTCGTTATGAGATGTGGAATTATGTGTATTATCAGCTCAAATACCCTAGGGGGTCGTGTGTTCTCCTCAAAATCCGAAATAATAAGGGTTTATATAGATTTTGCATGACTTGGCGCATAAGAAACCCTAAAATRTGAATTCTGGGCCGTCGCGTCGACGTAGCYTCGACTGACGCGTGCTGGCGCTCGGCGGGACTCAGCAGACTTGGTCGACAGGTGTGCACGGCGGCTGGGCGGGTGCGTCAACGGTGTGCGTCGATATCGACGCTTCAGCAAGTTGCGTCGACGTTGCATCGACAGTGGTGCGTCGACATCGAAGCTTCAGCAAGTAGCGTCGACATTACGTCGACAGTGGTGCGTTGACATCGACGCTTCAGCAAGTAGCATCGACATTGCGTCGACGGAGCGTCGACTGACGCATTCATGACTCGCTGAGATGGCTCGCGTCGACGGTCGCGTCAGTCGACGCGACTGCACGTCTGTCTCAAATTCTCGATCTTTTGCTACTCATTTCACCGGAAAGCTTGTTCTTCTATTCTTGAATATCGAACTTCGTCTTTTACGTGCTAAACTCTTCCGGTTAATTAGCTGTAAGGTGAAAAACAACGAAACATCACCTAATTACATCAATTAAGATCAAAATGCGGTAAAATAAGATGGAATTATAAAATTACGGAATTACGCCTAAATCATCCAACTTATACCAAAAACAAATGTAAAAACGAACTAAAAAGCTAATAAAAATAGGGACAAATCTACTCTAATCAACTACCACACGCTTAATTGGTTTGTTCGTCCTCGAACAAACGATAATTTCAAAATATAACTAGAGTGAGAATAAGTTCAAGCAAAGAGTCGTGCGTTGCTACATAGATAATTTTGAAAATATAGGTACAAGTCACACAACGTCAAACACTCAACCCTTATTACATTGTCGCTTCAAAATAAAATCATGCTTCCTCATGAAAGATAATATATATAAGTGTACGCTCAAAGCACTCAAGTATTTTCTGCATGGGACGTGTATACACTCAAATCATACAATTACATGCACAATAAATAAGCACCGAAAATCAATCTATTTTCAATCGCAGATTAAGTGTGCTATCAAAACTAAGAATCAGAAAAGGTCTTTACGGGTTGTGGTGTAAGGCTCTTTGGACGAGTGTGGAATATATAAGTCGTGTGGCTAATCGCTCACTCAACCTAATCTAATCGAGAAGCAAATTGTTTCACCTCGCTCAAAAATAAAAACCTCACTTAACTCTCATAACGTAGCCTTAAAATATAGGCTATTTCCCAACTCGCAAACCATAAAACCGACTGAAAGCTCAAACCACTTAATCACAACTCTTTTGCCTCTTAAACATAAGGCTTCATAAAATAAACAATTAAATTCAAGCCTTTACAAGCGCGTAGGCAATTAATCAACACTATCCACCATCCTTCATTTTCTTTTCTCTTTTTTTTTTTTTTTATTCCCCCCTTTATTATTATTATTTTTTATGGGGTATTAATTTTTTTTCTATTTTTTATTTCTTCGGATGGTGGTCCTTAATTACAAAAATAATAAAGTCCTAATAAAAGTTTCTAAGACTCAAATAACCAATAAAAATAGCGAACTCCTACCCCACGCTTTTAATAGGTTAGTAGGGGTCAACTCAATAAAATCACTCGTGGCTATAGGCATGGATTATTTGGCTATGATTGGCTCATTCGGAATTTATAGTTGCTAAAATTATATGGATATGGCCGGAATAGGGTTTTATATGCGCCTTAACTTCATTTTCAAAGTCGACTACACACAGCGGTTTCAAAGAGATATCAAGACTGAAACTTACTCAAGCACATGCAAAGATGATAAACACTCAGGCTACTCACTGGCTTTTTGCATGAAAATTTTTGAATTGACGCTGCTTTTAAGGTCTTGCGAAATTGATTGCGTCCAAATACCATTTTAATATATAATAATAAATTTGTGTAAGGTATTGGAATTTTGACTCCAATACTAATTTTGATTAGAGTAGATTTGTCCTTATTTTTATTAGCTTTTAATTCGTTTTTATATTTGTTTTTGGTATAAGTTGGATGATTTAGGCGTAATTCTGTAATTTTATAATTCCAACTTAATTTACCGCATTTTGATCTTAATTGATGCAATTAAGTGATGTTTCGTTGTTTTTCACCTTACAGCTAAGTAACCGGAAGAGTTTGGCACCTAAAAGACGAAGATCGATGTTCAAGAATAGAAGAATAAGCTTTCCGGTGAAACGGGTAGCAAACGATCGAGAAATGGAGACCGACGCTCAGTCGCGTCGACTGACGCGATCGTCGACGCGAGCCATGTCAGCGAGTCATGACTGCATCAGTCGACGCAATGCCGACGCTACGTTCTGAAGCGTCGATGTCGACGCACCAAGGTCGACGCAACGTCGACGCTAGCTGCTGAAGCGTCGATGTTGACGCACTCCGTCGACGCACCTGCCAGCCGACGCGCGCACCTGCCGACCGAGTCCCGCCGAGCACCTGCTCGCGTCAGTCGACGCTCCGTCGACGCGACGGCCCAGAATTCAGAAATTAGGGTTTCTTGTGCGCCAAGACTCCTAATATCTATTTAAAACCTCATTTTTTCGGATTTTGAGGGGAACGGAGTGTGTGCCACGAGATAGACGACATCCTAGGGTATTCTTAGCATTCTATAACAATAAATCCACGTCTTGTAACGAGATTTGGAGACGAGGATCACAGATTGAAGAGCGGCAAGTCCGAGACTTCAATTTCGCATTCGGAACTCAATCTTCAACCTAGATCAGCGTTCAAACTCCGGATTAGCTGGAGCTTTTCATTGCTCTCCTTAGATTCAATAAGTTTTCTAAACTCTTAGATAATTTTCTCATTAATTGTTTAGATAAATTCTTAGTTAATTCTAGTTTTAATTAGCTTAATTGTTTCTTATGCTTGGATATTGGATATTGTTAATTTAAGTTTATTTATGTGATTTAGTTTATACTTAGTTATTGGCCCTTGGATTCGTATGATTCAATTGCTAGCGATAATCTCTTAAATTCATGCTTTTAGATATAATAAATTAGTTCTAGCCTTCATAGCATAAAATTGGTAATTTAGTTATTGCTCTTAGTTGATAATTTAGAATAATTAGTTTAATCAGCTTTAGTTTACTGCTTAGTTCGTAATTGATAATCTAGATTAAAGTAATTAGTTTAATTAGTTCTATTTTAATTATCGTTTTAATTTACAATGATCGAATCAATCCATTTAAAACCCCAAATGTATATGTATGTTATTCGAAATTGAGAAAAACATCCGAAAGAC
>BMAC01000791.1:374659-395172 GCA_014905375.1 Phtheirospermum japonicum | reverse complement strand
AATTCTGGGCCGTCGCGTCGACGTAGCGTCGACTGACGCGTGCTGGCGCTCGGCGGGACTCAGCAGACTTGGTCGACAGGTGTGCACGGCGGCTGGGCGGGTGCGTCAACGGTGTGCGTCGATATCGACGCTTCAGCAAGTTGCGTCGACGTTGCATCGACAGTGGTGCGTCGACATCGAAGCTTCAGCAAGTAGCGTCGACATTGCGTCGACAGTGGTGCGTTGACATCGACGCTTCAGCAAGTAGTATCGACATTGCGTCGACGGAGCGTCGACTGACGCATTCATGACTCACTGGCATGGCTCGCGTCGACGGTGCGTCGACGGTCGCGTCAGTCGACGCGACTGCACGTCTGTCCTCAAATTCTCGATCTTTTGCTACTCGTTTCACCGGAAAGCTTGTTCTTCTATTCTTGAACATCGAACTTCGTCTTTTACGTGCTAAACTCTTCCGGTTACTTAGCTGTAAGGTGAAAAACAACGAAACATCACCTAATTACATCAATTAAGATCAAAATGCGGTAAAATAAGCTGGAATTATAAAATTACAGAATTACGCCTAAATCATCCAACTTATACCAAAAACAAATATAAAAATGAACTAAAAAGCTAATAAAAATAGGACAAATCTACTCTAATCAATTGTTCATAGCAGACGAAAAGAGTGAATGCAAAGACAAAACTTCAAGATGACGTTTGTTGAGTACCCAACTCTTAGTCTTTTTTCCATTCATGAAATGAGGCAGTCTGTAGTTGGTGGTGTCATTAAGAGTGGAGAAGAAGGATCGAACAGGTGCCAAGGTGAACAATGTTGCTGCTAAGAAGAGTGACAAGTGAATAATTTTTCCATTGATGATACTTTATCAATGCAACGAGCGAAGGAGGAGAAAAAACCCGAGGTATAATATTTTTTTACTTTATATATGTGGTGTGGTAATTATAATTATATATACTGATTTTAGTGGTGGTTGATGAAAATGTTGTTTGTAATCATGTGCACAGCCTGAGCCTAAGGTGATTGAGGTTGTGTTGAAATTTACATGCATTGTAAGGGTTGTGTTAAAGATGTGGAGTATTGTATCCATGGTTTGGAAGATATATATAGTTACGTTGTTCAATTGTTTAGTTGTAGTTAAGTTTCTTTCATTTTATTTTTGTAATTATATATGAGATTTCTTTTTTTTTTTTTTTTGCATTATAATAGCCTGATCAATTTTATTGGGTCATTGTTCTATTTTTCATGAACTTTTATAGTATTTATAAATGGAATATTACCGGTTATCCATTGCCTATAGTGACAATTAATAATAAACCAGCTCGCTTATATATTCTGAAAATGAATGTATAGGGTGCAAATTATGGAGCCAAAAATGATGAAATCTGGTGACGGTGAAGGGGACGATGGACCCACAAAGACTTGTTGAGTTCATAAGTAAGAGAGGTGGACAACGCACGATGATTGTGAAGCAAAATATCAATGCAATGATTGTGAAGGAAGACAACAAGGAAAAGAAGAAAGAGGAGGTCAACAATCATAAAGATGACATCGTCTGACATACCTATCCTACAGAACAACTATGTGCTCCTCAATTGTTCAGTGACGAGAATTCCAATTCTTGCTCAATGATGTGAGAATTATGATCTAGTCCAAAGATTACAATACATAAGGGGCTTTTAAAGGTGTTCAATTTTTGGATTAGATAGTATGTCAAAGTGTTTATATACTATGGAATATGATTGATATGTTTATCAGATATCTTGAGCAAAAAGTATGTCTGCAGATTATGTTTATACATGTTGGTGGGTGGATTTTAGATCGTCGCTTGTCCCATTTTATTTAATTTTTTTAATTAACATATTCGAGAAATGAATGGTATAGATATATACCTATTTAGACTAATTAATAAATGAATCCATTCACTTTTAAATTGTGAATACGCCTTGCCATTTGTTTATGTCTTACAAAAATGAACCCTCAAAATGTGGATAGTTGTAAAGGTAGCACAAACTTCAAGGGGATATTTATAAATTTGATATGATAAGTGTTAATTACTCGTGCTTATAATTATTTTTTATACCATTGTGTTGGAATCATGTTATTTCATGTTATAAATAATGTATATTTCCTGACATGTGAATATGTAAATGAGTTTATGACCAGTAATCTTATTATCAACCATTGATATTATTATCAATGGTGGTAATCATATTATCAGTACTCATAAATCTTATTATCAATGGTAGTAATCATATTATCAAATGAGCATAATGCATTACCGGTGGCAGTAATCATATTAACAGTACCAATCTTATTAACAGTGGTAGGAATCATATTATCAAATGAGGAGAATGCATTTCTTTATATTGGTAAAAAAATATTTATTTCTTCCGCATTTTAGGTTTTTGGGTGAAAGGTTTGGACCCGACTATGTGAATCTGCTCTCGGTGGAGCTTTCCAACCACTGAATAAGCGAAGGCTCACGGTGACATCTTGGTTTGAGATTTTCTTTTTCGAGGTGGATGGCAAGGCTCGAGGTTTCCTTATTATATGTTAGGCTGGCCGCGTTTTGCTTCAAGGCTCGACGAGTAAATCAGAGTTTTCATCGAATGTTATTTGATGTACAGTAAAAAGGAATATTTACGTGTTAATTATTTTAGTTTAAGTCTTTTGTTGATTATAATTGAAATGTGATTATTGTAGTTTAAAAACTTGGGTATTTTAAAAAATAGATTACTTTGATTTGGTAATCATTTAAATCAGATTTAATGTCTTATCATGAGAATTATTGGGTATGATAACTTTACCACGCGAATCGGGAGAAATGGTAAAAAATATGTGATATTACCAGTTGAAGTAATACTATTACAAGTAGTAGTAATCATATTATTAGTATCATTAATCTTATTAGCAGTTTCAGTAATCATATTATCAGTACGAGTAGTAATAATCATATTTAATTACTCGTTGTGGTAATATTAGATTACTGGTTGCAGTAATTTGTATTTATATTTTTCCTTTCACCTATAAAATAGTTATAAGACATGATTTTCTCCGATTAGTTGTAGATAAGTCATCTCTGCAGACATATTTTGTAAATTTTTAGTTTATATTTTTTATGAATGAGGATATGTTTATAAGTAATTTTAACGACTTGCTCGCGAGAATGACTGAATCTGATAAGATTATTATCGGATGTTATAATCTTATTAATGGATGTGATTACTATTTGTGGTAATCTAATTATTGCAACAATTATATTTTCGTGTTTTAGATTACTGGTTGTGATAATCTTATGAAAACTGATAATAATCTCATTACTATATGCAATAATCTTAGTGTTATTGGTTGTGATAATTCTATATTTCATTAGCGGTAATCTTAGTATTATTGGTTATGGTAATTTATTACCTATTATTGTAATTTTATATTATATTACTGTATGCGATAATCTTAGTATTATTGGTTATTTTAATTTTAGCGATTGTGGTGATTTTTGGATTACTAATTATGGTAATCTTATCATTGTGGATCGAACTTGTCGTGAATCTAGAGTTTACGGTCTCTCAACAAAAATAATGATGGTCGCCTAGTTGACTTGAAATAATAATAGGAAATGAATGGGATAAATTTTAAGTTAAATAGACGTCGGAGCTGGCTGGAATCGACAACGAATGCTTGCTGATTTCTTGTGTGAAAAAAAAAACTCTGAAAATTAAAATTTTGACCGACTATTTAATGGGACAAACGAACTCCGATGACTAGAACATTTTCAGTTCAATTTGAGATAATAACATAAATCAATGGTAAAAGGTTTAGATTAAATGGACATTGTAGATGGCCGAAGTCGACGCCAGAAGTTTCTAATTTTCTGTTTGAAAAAACTATAAAATTAAAACTTTGATTAGCGATTCAACGAGGCAAACAGACTCCGATTGACCTAAGATTCTTAGGTAGACTAATTGATAATAGTAATCAATAGTAAAAACTTCAGATTAATGTTAGCCGAAATCGATGTCGAAAGTTTTTGATTATTTTTATGAAAAATTGAAAAAATATTTTTGAAACTTTGACAGCGATTCAACGTAGCAAATGGACTACGATTGAATTGAAATTCTGCAAGATGACTCTAAATGATAACACAATTCAATGATAAAAAATTCAGGTTAAACAGACGTTAGATATGGCCGGAATCGACACCAGAAATTTCTCATTTTTTTGTAAAAAAATTATAAAAATTAAAACTTTGACTAGCGATTCTATAAGACAAACTAACTCCGGTTGACCTATAATTGTAGGTAAACTTAAAATGATAACAAAAATTATTGGTAAAAAGTATAAATTAAATGGACATTGGAGATGGTCAGAATCAACGCCAAAATCTTCTCATTTTTTGTGTGGAAAAACTGTAAAAAGTGAAATTCTGATTGGCGATTCAACGGCAACTTGATTACAATTGACCTGAAATTTTTTAGGTAGACTCGAAACGATAACAGAAATCAATAAAAAAATTTAGGTTAAACAGATGTCGAAAATAGTCGAAATCACGCTGGAAATTTGGGTGGGGAAGAGAGCGGAAGGGTACACATGTGATTATGGGGGAGAGGGAGAGATGGTGTGACGTAGAAGTTATCTTTGATATACATTGATATAACTGTAATTAGTGAATTAAGAAGAAAGAAAGATGTGAAATTTAGTAAATAAATTATTATTATTTTTTTTTTTTTTTTAGGTTTAGGACCTGACACTTGTAAACTAGGTCAGTCTTTGTTTATCTGCCAAGCTCAATATAACGGATTCAATTAAGTGATGGTATAAACTCAATTTTAAAAGTTTTCAGCCTTAACATCCACCCTCCATTTCTACCGTTTGTCTCGGGACCACTATTCACAAATCTTCAAATAATAGTAATAATAATAATAATGGGAGTTATGGTTCATGTTTTCTCAAAACGACGAGTCGACGTCTTTTTATATTAAAACACAACAAAGATTTACATAGGAAGTCTACGAACAAGAAAATCTGCTTAAACTAACAAACGAAACAATGGGTTAGGATCTTATACCAGCCTTTTGGTTAGCGATTTGAGTTCTTGTCTATTTTGTCTCTAACCAAAATATCAGTTTCGTTCATATAACTTTATAAGTGTTTTTGGATATTTTGGTATTTAAGGTCATTTTTAAAATATGTGAAAGAATGAAATTGTCGTTTCAGACAAGTTTTGCACCTACTTGAAACTTATAAGACCGAGATTGTAGGAAATTACGACGTATACGACTAAAATTGCAAATAAAATTTAAATTTACTCGATCAAAATTACTGCCTCGCATATTTATAGAACCAAGACTGACATGTAATATTTCATCGTGGTGGGTGTAGCGACGGGAATGAGGTGAAAGGTGTATTGGGTTTTAACGGCAGGTGACTTCTAAGTTATCGAGTTCGTATTCCCACAAATTAACTCAAAGCCCAACTCTTTAAACCATATTGGACTTCCTTTTGAAACCGACTTTTAATATATAGCCCAACATAAACCCCTCTTCTCTCTGTTCCCATCTTACGTGGTTTGGTGGTTCTGTTAAAATCCACGACAACACAATTGAGAGTACCTTTTGTTTAATTATTTATTGAATTCACAATTCTTATCATTTTCTAATGATTAAAGTGTTTTAGCTATTTTATTCATATTCTTGTCGCATCATGAAAGGCCGTTTGGCGATCAGCCCAGCTCCACACTCATGTTAGCTCAGCACCCCTAGTGCAGCTCGGCACCTACTCCAGCTCGCTGCCTCTACAAGCGTGTTGTCGTAACAATTGGGACTCGACTCCTAACTCCACTCAATCGGTAATCGAGGAGGCAAGTTGGCTACCAATGTGTTAGAAAATACAACGAGCACAAACTGGGAAATTATAAAATTCACAAAACTGGAAAAAAGAACGGAAAATAAAATAATATAGTCGAGTCGAGAAAATCTTTGTCCGCAAGACGAAATTTTCCCAGTAGTGATCTTCGATTTGGGCAATTCGTCCCCAAAGATGAAACGACTACGTCTCCAATATAACAGCACCGTAAGATACTGGAGCTCCGGCGAACTGGAAGAATATGGACCGAGCTATGTAAAAAGAAATGAAAATAATGCTGAAGTGGAATGCAATGTATGTTCTGTATTCTTTTTGTGTTTTTAGTTTTAAAAAATGCAGGAGCTTCAAGGCATCATTAAGACGTTCAAAACTGACAGCACCTGACAGCATGAACCTGGACAGTATTACCGTGTACATGCATTGCATGACGTTGTTCGTACGTTTAAATGCACCTGGTACGTTTAAACCCACGGACCACCCAATTCGGACCAATTGCCCAAGACCCAAGTCCCAGGCCCAGGGCCCAGGACCAAGGTCGAAGGTCCAAGGTCCGGGTCCGGGATCGGGCTCGGACGCGGATCCGCCATCAGTTCCGCTGAAGGCGGACGGGCGAACCCAAGTTTAAGAGCCCGCGTGAGCTTTGTTCACACAAAGTCCAGAACACCTGCTGGCCCACTTAATGTCCACTAATAAAATGTAATCATTTTAAACTCCCTTCCACATTGATTAACTTTCAATGTGGGATACACAATAATGCACTTAAGCAACCGTTCAACTTCCAAGCATTATTTCTCACTCACTAATAACTGGATTTGAGAAATTCGAAATGCTACGATTATCTACACAACACGTAGATTGAGCCTATAAAATTCGTTAAAATGAATCTTTGCTGTGCAATTAAATTAATTAAATATAATTTACCAACAATCCCCCACATGAGTGAGAAAACTCAAAAACGAAAACATGAATGCAAATACATAACTCAGTCCTTAAGAGACAATAGAGAATAGAGATAGATGGCTTGTGGCCTTGAACCCTCCTTAGTTAATACTACCGAGCATACCGGCAGTTTAGTGAACAAAATTCTTGAACTATTCTCCTTTGTGTATACTAGACAATAGTACCAACCCACTAAGGTCTCAAAATTCTTCCGTTCTCACGTTTTGTGTCCGTTTCTAGCCATGGACAACTTCTTTGGATTCATAAGCATGCAGTAGAAGCGGCCCTCACTTCTCGCTTACATAGGTGATTCTTAAAACGAGTATTCTGTCATACTCAAGTCAAAGACCTGCACAAGAATCATTAAAAATCAGAGATTTATCCTACCACGTGACAGATTAAAAACTCTACTTTTGCCGTTAGGGAATAGGGTCGTAGAGTTTTACTTACCCAGACTTTTATAGTTTAGTTTTCCCATTAAACCAGGTTTGTGGGATCTCCACTCATCATGGTTGAGTTTCCACTACAATCATCTTTAAGATGTGGATCTCACTCCCATTCCTTCAAGCAACTTATACATCTGATCTCGAGCTATGTTTTTAGTGAATGGATTCGCTAGATTATCTATCGACTTTACGTAGTCAACTGAGATAATCCCATTCGATAACAGATGTCTTACGGTTTTATGTCTCCGACGAATATGTCGAGACTTACCATTATACAAACCACTTCTTTCCCTTCCAATAGCAGCTTGACTATCGCAGTGAAGCATAACCGGCGGCACGGGGTTCTCCCTACATGGAATATCTTCAAAAAAGTTACGAAGCTATTCTGCTTCTTCACCTGCTTTGTCCAAAGTGATAAACTCAGATTCCATGGTGGATCGAGCTATACACGTTTGTTTAGTGGATCTTGAAGTCGTAGTTTTTGTGGTGTTGAAATAAATTCAACGAGTTCATGGCTTGGTATTATCGGACTTCAATCCATTTGCAAGTTTCAACGTGTTTCAAGCTCAAGAGATGAGAGAAAACCGAAAATGATGCAATTAAAAATATCAAACTAAACTAGAAATTGAAATGACAAGTTGGTCGGATGCCTCGGTCGTATGCCTCAATTGAAAGTGCAAGCAATTAATAAAAACAAGCAAAAACAAGCATTGTTTCATAAAGTACTACCATGCATGCATAAAGTACAACCATGCATGAAAACTCAAATAATGCAAATTGGTCAAAACTGAAAGCATCAAAGTAAAGAGCAATAAAAGTTGACGTAAAAATTCAAATCTTTCGGAAAAATAACGAGAAACGAAGAGTAGATCTAGAATTCAATTTAAAACTATGCATGGAAATTTAATTCAAAATAAAGCATAAGTAAAACTCAAAGTCATGATGATCAAGGACCCGATCTATAGCCTAGGTGTGTCACTCAACTAGAATCCATAGTCGATTCACAAGTTTCATCATGAAATCAAGTAGCTAAGACAAAAAGCATAAATAAAGAACAAGCATGAAAATGAAGAACAAAGCTTGAAATTAAAAGGAAAGCTTACTAAAATTAATTGGAGAATCCAAAACTTGAATTACAATGAAGGTGCTAATCCAAAGGAGTATTTAGATTCATCTTGAGCTTACAAACCCAAGGAATGCTTGAAGATTAAATCTAAAACCTAAGAGAGAGAAAGTAGATCTAGAGGAAAAATGAAGAGAAAATTAATCCCAAGGCTCATACAAGAGTTGGGGAATGAGTGGATAATCCCCTACAAAATGAGAGTTCTAGTCTATTTATACAAGGTTAATTTTGGGTTTAAATGGGCCAATTTGACCTTAAAGCCTTTAAAATCCCGGGTTTGACTCGATTTTGACCCATGGCTAGCCTTTTTGGCACATTTGGGCTTGTTTGGCTCGACCATGGCTCGCTTTTGGCCGAGATGGCTCGGCCATGGCCGAGCCTGGGCGCCGCTGGGCGCAGTGTGGTCAGCAGGCTGGGCTGGTGTAGGCGACATCCTGGGCGAGCTGCTGGGCGCGAGCAGGCGTGAATGCTAGGCGAGAGCCTAGGCGCTGGCAGGCAGGCGCGGGTTTAGGCGAGGCTAGGCGTGTGTTGGCGAGCGCTGCGCGCAGGTGCTGGACGGATGCGGGGAGCTGTGCGTGCGGGAACTGGCAGGCTTGCGGGCGCTGCTCGGACACTGGGTAACCCGGTGTCGACAGCGGCCACCCAGTGTGGCAGTCCAGACCGCGAATTTTGGCGAGAAATCGTGCCTGTTTTTGCGCCTAGCGTGTTGGCGTGAGAATAGGCCATCCTAGGCGAAGTTTAGGCCATCATTCCAGAAAGTTTGCCCATTTTGGAGCATCCTTACACCTATTTAGGCATGCAATTGGGCAAGACTAGGCTAAAACCTTGGCCTCCATGCCTAAGCTTGATTCAACCCCATAATCCACCTATTAAATGGAAATTTTTAAATATCAAAACCCAAGAATTAAACCAAACTCCAATTAATTGAAAACATTTAACCCAGTTTAAGCATAAAATTAACAAGAAACAAGAAAAACAACAAAACTAGAAAAATAACTTAAAAACCTAAATAACCGACGTAAAAACCGCTAAAACCACAATAAGACCCTAATTAAAAAATACGAGAAAAACACAACAATTACATGCAAAATAGATCTCCAAGAAACAACTCTTCCCCCTATTACAAATACATAACCACTTGTTGACAACGAGTCTTTTGAGTCGGATATCCAGTTTGCATCACAGTAACCTTCAAGTACCCTGGGGTATGTACCATAGTGTAGCCCAAAGTTCAGAGTATACTTTAAGTATCTCAAAACTCTCACAAGCGCTTTCCAGTGTTCTCCACTTGGATTGCTAGTATATCGACTCAGTTTGTTTACCGAGCAAGCTAGATCAGGTCTTGTACAGTTAGAGATGTACATCAGACATCCAATGATCCTAGCATAGTCCTTCTCAGCAACAGGGTCATCTATGTTCTTACTTAAGTGAACGTCGAGTTCCATAGGTGTCTTTGCTGGAAGACTATCGTGTGCATTGAATTTCTTGATCACTTTDTCAATGTAYTGAMATTYTGARAAGARAATTCCATCTGGAGTTCTTATGATTCTTATGCCAAGAATTGTGTTAGCAACTCCCAGATCCTTCATGTCAAAATTCATTTTTAGCATGAGTTTCGTCTCGTTAATCACTTGTAGGTTGCTACCCATGATTAACATATCATATACATAAATACATACTATAACAAATCTGTCAGTAGTATTTTTAATGTAGACACACTTATCGCACTCGTTTATCTTGAAGCCATTTGACATCATCACTTCGTCAAATTTCAAGTGCCATTGTAAAGGTGCTTGTTTCAAGCCATACAAAGACTTAACCAGTTTACACACCTTTCTTTCTTGTCCAGGTTTTACAAAACCTTCAGGTTGTTCCATATAAATTTCCTCTTCTAAATCGCCATTTAGAAAAGCTGTTTTTACATCCATTTGGTGAATCTCAAGATTGTGCAAAGCAGCAATCGCTAGAAGCACCCGGATAGAGGTAATTCTCATCACAAGAGAGTATGTATCAAAGTAATTATATCCCTCCTTCTGGAGAAATCCTTTCATAACCAAACAAGCTTTATACTTATCGATTGATTCATCATCTATGAACTTTCATTTCAGAATCCATTTACTCCCTAAAGGTTTACACCCTTCTGGTAAATCAGTCAGAATCCACGTATGGTTCTACATGATCGAATCGATCTCGCTCTGAACAGATTCCTTCCAAAATGAACTATCGGTCCGGGAGAAAGCTTCTTTTAATGAATTTGGTTCTTCATCCAACATGAAAACCACATAATCGGGACCGAAATCCTTCGCAACTTTAGCTCGAGTGCTCCATCTAGGAGTTAGAGCTTCAAGTTCTGAACCAGGTCGTTTACGAGACTTAGGTTCAACCCCCACAAGTTCTTGACTTGTAGTTCCTTCAGCATTACCAGTGTTTGAACTAGAAGCAGCTTTATCCTTACAAGGATAGATATCTTCAAAGAATATCGCATTCCTTGACTCAATGGTAGTTCCGACATTCATGTCCGGAACATCTGACCTATGAATGATAAATCGATAGGCGCAACTATTTAGTGCATAGCCAATAAAGATACAATCAACCATTTTGGGTCCGATTATCACTTGATTCGGTAGAGGCACTTCTACCTTCGTTAAACACCCCCACACTTTGAGGTATTTATAAGAAGATTTCCTTCCTTTCCACAACTCATAGGGAGTTTTGTCCCTACCTTTAAATGGATTTTTATTGAGGATATAGTTTGCCGTTAAAACAGCTTCCCCCCACATGTTCTGAGGTAACCCAGAACTAATCAACAACGCATTCATCATCTCTTTCAAAGTACGATTCTTGCGTTCTGCAACGCCGTTCGATTGAGGTGCATACAGAGATGTAGTTTGATGAATTATACCACTTTTGTTGCACAACTCCTCAAACGGAGCTACGTATTCCCCTCCTCTATCACTTCGAATAGATTTGATTTTGCAGTTAAGTTGATTTTCGGCTTCACTCTTGAAGTTCTTAAAAGCTTCAATAGCCTCATCTTTACCCCTCAAAAGATAAAGGTAACAATACCTTGTGCAATCGTCAATAAAAGTAATAAAATACTTTTTGTCACCTCTTGTTTGCACAAACTTCAAATCACATACATCCGTGCGAATTAATTCTAGAGGTGTCGTGCTCCTCTCTACCGATTTAAACGGTAACTTTGTCCTTTTTGCTTCTACACAAATTCCACACTTACTTTTATTAACAAATTCATTTACTTTAAGCAAATTGAGATTTGACAATCGTTTTATTATATTTAGATTAACGTGGCCTAATCTACAATGCCATAAACTGGAGCACTCAGTCAAGTAAGAGGATTCAGAAGCAATTTAATTAATGATAGGTTTTGGGCGTATAGCCATTACACTGAGATTGAACAGTCCATCTGTAAGGAAACCCTTACCCGAAGGTGTTCTAGACTTAGACAATACAAATTTATTAGCCTCAAATACAAGTTTAAAACCATGACTAACTAGTATTGAACCAGAGACTAAATTCTTCTGGATGTCCAGAACATGCACCACCTCATTCAAAGTGATCTCCTTGCCGGAGGTCATTTTGAGGACAACCGAACTAATGCCTGCAACTTGCGAAGAAGCTTGGTTCCCCATGTTCAACTTCCTTCCCTCACAGGGATGGTATTTGGAGAACAAGCTCTGGTCTGCACACACATGAGCGGTTGCAGCAGTGTCGATGAACCATTGACCACGGTTCTCGACCATATCAGCTTCCTCAGTGATAATCGCAATAAGATCATCACTAGTTAGCTCTCTCTCGGCTAAGTGAGCACTCGGCTTGGCCTTCTTCAGCTTTGGCTTGCGACATTCCTTAGACCTGTGTCCAGGTTTGCCACAATTGTAGCAGTTGCCGCCGAACTTCTGAGAAGAAAGAGCTTTCAGCTTTGCGTTGCCAGGACGCGGCCTCTTCTTTGAGTTCTCTCCTTGTTCAAGTTAATTCACCTTGGGTTCAAACGAACCTTTCAACTTTTGGTACTGAACTCGAACTTCGAATTCAATCCGTACCTTCCGGATAACATCTTCAAGAGACATCGCCTTTCGCTTGTGCTTGAGATATGTCTTGAAGTCTTTCCAGTTCGGAGGAAGCTTATCAGTCATGGCAGAATCCGTGAAAGCATCAGGAAGTATCATCCCCTCGGCGTGGACGTCATTCACCATCATTTAGAATTTTTGAACTTGTTCCATAACTGGGCGAGAATCAACCATCTTGTAGTCCATAAAATTCGTGACTACAAATTTCCTAGTTCCAGACTCGTCGGAGCTGTACTTCTTCTCAAGTGCCTCCCAGATATTCTTGGAGGTCTTTACGTTCGAGTACACGTTAATCAGGCTATCTTCCAGGCTACTTAAGAGAAGGCCTTTACACAGATAGTCACTGTTGTGCCAATTGTCGTAGACGGCACGAACATTGAAGTTGGTCACGGACTCATCCGGAGTGGGTGGTTCGTCTTCCTTCACGAATTTAGCGAAGCCAAGCATCGTAAGGTGGAACAACATCTTTTGTCGCCACTTCTTGAAGCCGTCACCGTTGAATTTTGGAGGCTTCTCCGCGGCGGGCATAATCCGTGAGGAGTGCACCGGAGCGGTCATAGTAGAAACAAAAGTCCCCATCATACCCGTTGAATGGGTAACAGAAGAGTACGTCGGCGGGGCCATTGCGAACATGCTTGGAACCGAAGTTCCCGTCATCCCAGTAGGATGGATCACAGTCGGAGTTGACACATTTTGGACCGAAGTCCCCATCCCATAAGGGAATGATCCAGAAAACGTACTTGGAACCGAAGTTCCCATCATCCCAGTAGGATGGTTCACATCCGAAGCTGACACAGTTTAGACCGAAGTCCCCATCCCATAAGGGAACGATCCAGCAGCCAAAGCTGTGCTTGAGTTCAGGTTGTTTGCCGAGATGCGCCTCGACAGTGTCTCAAGGAGAGTGTCGAAGGTTCCTTGATTAAGAAGGAAATCAGCATGACTCATGTTCATGTTTGGTGTAGAGGCGCCAATCCTCGTGGTGTTCGTTACTGCAGGGGCAGTGGTCGTCGTCGAAATAGTGGAGGTAATTGTAGGAGCGGTCAAACTAATCGAATTGCTGGAGGTCGACATTCTTTTCCAATAGAGATATAAAACAGTAAATTACAAAACACAAATAAAATTCCGTCTTGCGATTGTTAGAAAATACAACGAGCACAAACTGGGAAATTATGTAATTCACAAAACTGGAAAAAAGAACGGAAAATAAAATAATATAGTCATGTCGAGGAAATCTCTGTCCGCAAGATGAAATTGCCCCGGTAGTGCTCTTCAGTTTTGGCAATTCGTCCCCAAAGATGAAACAACTAAGTCTCCAGTATAACAGCACCGTAAGATACTGGAGCTCTGGCGAACTAGAAGAATGTGGACCGAGAAATTGCCCTGGTAGTGCTCTTCGATTTTGGCAATTCGTCCCCAAAGATGAAACGACTACGTCTCCAGTATAATAGCACCGTAAGATATTGGAGCTCCGGCGAACTGGAAGAATATGGACCGAGCTGCGTAAAAAGAAATGAAACTGGAAGAATATGGACCAAGCTACGTAAAAAGAAATGAAATAATGCAGAAGTTGAATGCAATGTATTTCTGTATTCTTTTTGTGTTAAACTGACAGCACCTGGTAGCATGAACCTGGACAGTATTACCGTGTACAGGGTTGAACAATCGGACCACCACAATCGGACCAGCCAATTCGGACCAATTGCCCAGGCCCAGGGCCAAGGTCCAAGGTCCGGGACCTGGCTCGGATCCGCTCGGCTCTGCCATCGGCTTCGCCGAAGGCGGACGGGCGAACCCAAGTCCAAGAGCCCGCGTGAGCTTTGTTCACACAAAGTCCACAACACCTGCTGGCCCACTTGATGTCCACTAATGAAATGTAATCATTTTTAAACTCCCTTCCACATTGATTAACTTTCAATGTGGGATACACAATAAGTCACTTAAGCAACCGTTCAACTTTCAAGTATCATTTCTCACTCACCAATAAATGGATTTGAGAAATTCAAAATGCTACGATTATCTACACGAATTTCTCACTCACCAATAAATGGATTTGAGAAATTCAAAATGCTACGATTATCTACACGACACGTAAATCGAGCCTATATAATTCGTTAAAACGAATTTTTGCTGTACAATTAAATTGATTAAATACAATTTACCAACACAATGTAGCTCGGCACTTGCTTGAGCTTGACACTCATGCAGTTGTGACTATTGTGGTAGATGAGGTAATTAGGCTGTTGGTGCCATCTTGGCATTCATGTTAGCTCTATACTAAGGTTGGTTCGACAACTCTCGTGACGCGTTATACGCGATAATTCGATAGCAAACTCAAGTTCAGTTCAGCCTTTTGGTGTAGCTTGACGCCTAGCTCTCGGCACGTGGCATCTCGGCTCCTAATTCTAAGCAAGTAGTATATCAATTGTCCTCTTGGTTGTACACTAGCTCGACATCCATCTCTCGCATAGAAGTTAGGCACCGACTTTCGCATGTAGGAGCTTTGCACCTAGCTCTCACGTGTAACAGCTCGACTCCTAATTAGGAGTTTGAATAGTTACATAGTCCTTATTTTAGTGATGTGTATTCTAGTTGTTCACGTAGTGTTAAAGGTCAGGTCAACTATCAATGTGAAGTAAATCTTCGTTTTTGTAATTATAACCTCTTATATGGTGGGGGGCTTTACTAGGTTACTTTAGAAGATTATTATTATTATTAGAAATTATTTTTCAGGGTAAATTAAAGCACAAAACCCCCGCTTTGGGAGCTTGCATGGAAGGCCAAATCACTTTTAATGTCGAAATTTTCTGTCCCATAATTAACTAATAAGTTTGCTAATTATCAATCATCAGCATGTTTAATAAGTTAGTTTAATACAATGAAGCATGAACTATGGGGTAACCCATATTCATTTAAGACTAGTTTGAATACCCGCGTTTTACGCGGGCATATTAAATAAAAATATAAAAATGTAAAATATATCAAAAATAATTATTAACTTTAGATTGTAAATAATTCATCCATGTTAACTAATTAGAGATAAATATTTTAATTCATTATGCGAAGTCGATAAATTTCTTTTTATTTCAAAGACAATATATTTTGTCCAATTTCTTATTTTCTTTATAAGTATGGAGTAAATATACTTCCATATAAATACAAAATTTCTATATATAAATATGGTGTTGTTGTACGATGTGTGGTTTATTTTATTTAGTTTTCAAAATTTTGAATTTTCATGGAGTAAAAATATACATTTATTTTCAAGGAGTAAAAATATACATTTATCCTAATCTTATAAAATGCATATGCAAAATAGAAGGAATTGATTTAGTTGTATACTACACAAAATCTAATTAATCATGTTCTTATATATATGTAATAAATATTATTTGAATAAATAATATGAAATTAGAGGAGATTAACAATTGTATATTTAATCACGTTTTTCTTTAATGTAACCATAAAGTAAACAATTTTCATATGGTAATTTGTACTATTGTACCTAATTCAAATCATGTTTAATATAAATATGTAATTAATCAATCAATCATTATATTAATTTTGTTGAGTATTAGAGGAGATTAATCAATTATATATTTAATCACGTTTCTCTTTAATGTAACCATAAAGTCAACAATTTGCATATGGTAATTTGTACAATTGTACCTAATTGAAATCATGTTTAATATAAATATGTAATTAATCAATCAAACATTGGATAATAAACTACATTTATACACCAAGTTATCGAATATAGCATGAATGGCGAATTAAAAGCAGTTAAAAAAACAATTGGTTAAAGTTCATTCACCAAGTTAAATGAGAACTTTGCTCCAATCTCAGAAGTATTATTCTTTACATGTTTATTTGCAAAGTAATAGAGAAAACATGTGATTAAATCCATTGGTATTGAATACAACCTAATGAATGATATTGCATGAGTAAACTGTAGCAACAAAATATAGCTACTCACAATATCGCCAGAATTGAGAAATCTATGGGAAAGGAATGTATCGACATCATACCTGAAAAACATTAGAAAAGGTATATTAGTACACAAGAAAACAAAATTTGAGATTGGAGGCATACAATCGAGCGTCTGGTTACAATAGCAGTATATGTTGTTGAGTTCTTAGGATCCTACAGATCCATGATTTCAATTATTCATCAGACAAAAACATACAAACACACACACAGAAGGAAATTTCTGATATTTCCAGACTTTTTTCCCGAGAAATCGTTTTTGTGCTCTGAATTATCCTCTAAACTTAAGCTTAAAATATGCATGGCTTAAGAAAACTGGTACAGTTTGCATGCAATTCTCATATTATTCCAGAATCAAGGGCAAACAATATTTATTTAATTAACTTGTTCGGCTGATTAGAAATAGAAAAAAGAAAGGAAGGTAATTCCATGAAGCAACCAATGACAGAACTCCAAAACTGCAGGAAGGAGGGGGATCAAGGACTCAAATCATAAGTTGAAAAAATCTTAACCGGAAAAAGGGAAGGAAAGAAAAGGTTCATACCATGACCCATCCTTCACTGACCTCGCTTCAAACTCCAACTTGGACAGATCTTCATCCTTCGCACCTGATATCAAAACATTGTCAGTCATGATCATGACATTTCTATAAAATATTACAAATATTCCGACGAAAAGTCGGTGCTATCTGAAATATTTTAAAAGTTGAGGGGATAATTCTAAAATATTTGATGATGTCAGCAAATTTCGCCAAGTCAATTTATTATTTATTTTTCTTTATCACATAGAAATGATGAAAAAATAAAAATTAATAACTTTCACATTGTAGTTAAGGTAACTAACCGATTTATATGGAACTCCGACGAAGGAAAGGTTGGGGGCAAGATGGGGAGGAAATATATGTTTGTAAAGGGGTCCCACACGGCTATCATCCACGGCCACAATTCCTCTGTTTTCAAGAATGGGAAACTATATTCGAACCTACGTTAAAGGAAGCAAAAGTTAAATAAAAAAAAAAAATACACATATGAATTGTCTTTAATGATGTTAAATACTCCAAACCAAGAAATTGAAGGGTTAATTATGTATACCCTATACAGTGGAGGATGACATCTGCATGAATTGATACACCTTCCTGGAAAGTAACTTCTCCATTTCCATCAACATGATCAATCTGCATGGAGGTTAATTAAATTTTTTATATCTAATAATTAATAAATATTGACTTATGAAAGAATAATTATATATATATATATATATATATATATATATATATATATATAGGATTGGGTTCAAATGAGAACCCCGTCATTATATATGAACCTAGGGACTAATCTTTGCTTTAGATCTAATTATTTGTGTGGACAAGATTATTTTTATTTTTTAAATTCATTAAATCAATATTATGGTAGGAAAAGGCCAATTATGTCTTTTTACCTAATGAAACCAAATCAAATATATATATTTATCAAATCGCCGTGAGAAAAAAAATCTGTGTGTTCTTCTTTCCAGATCCCAAACACCACCGCCCCATAGAATCCGAGAAATCCAAAATCGCCGGGAACAAAAAACCCCAATCAGTCGCCGAGAAACCAAAAAATCCCCAACACCGCCGCCCACAATTGCATTCGCCTTGTCAGTTCAACACCCGCCGCCGTCTTATTCAACCATGGCCTGATCCAAATTGCAACCCAACGGCCTCACAGTGAACCAGCGAACCACCGTCGTGGCTCTTTCCAGATCCCAAACATCGCCGCCCCATTGTCGCCGAGAAACCATAAATTGCCGAGAAACCAAAAAATCACAAACAATCGCCCATCCCAAACAATCGACGAGAAAACAAAAAGCAGGCGGCACCGCCGCCACACAGTACAGTCGCGCCTCCCTCTCCCCGTCCCCGATTCCACTCGCTCCCCTCTCCCTTGCCGATCTGGATGAGCCGGCGATCCAAGTGGCGACCGCAGACCGCAAACTCGTATAATTATTTTTTTCTTTTTCCTTTTTTATTCTGTATCTTTCATTGATGATTTCTTCCTCCTTTTCTTTTTGTCTTTTTATTTTTATTTTTTTCCCTTTTCTTCTCTATTTATGTTTTTGCGGTTTTCGGTGATTTTGGGGGATTTTGTTTTGTGTTTACTGATATCAGGATTTTTAGGGAGAATACATTTGAAACGGGCTTTTTAAAGCATAAATAAAATCCATTTAAAAACAAATAAATATGTGGTTGAAATAAATAGAAAACAAAACAAAAGGTGTTTGGCAGCTACTTTTGAATGGACTTTGAAATTAGTACTTTTTCAATATATTGCAGTCATGCTAATTCATGACTTTTGTATTTTATTTACTATTATAATTGGATGGTAAAGTGGTTGGAGTAAGAAATTAGTAAATTTTCAGGGTTGAATTCGAATTTTATTTATTTATTCAATTTTTTTAAATTAAGATACATTTCCACCAAAACACGCCTTGGCCGAGCAGAACGCGAATACGCTTGGGGGCTAGCGCAAATCACCGGCTTGGCTGGTTGGACAATGGCGCTGAACATATTTGCTTTGCTGCAGGCGGCGGCTGATTCAAAGCAAATTGTAAGGTTGAATGTTGGGTCAAGTATTTATGAACTCATGGGCTGGAGAAAATGTTAAGAGTTGGGTTTACTATGAGTTGGGCCAAAAAGCAGTGTTAGTGTAGTTAAAAAGCGCTACCACAATATGAGAAAAGCACTCCTGAGATTGTCAAGCTTGTAGCACTGCCAACATATTAAAAAAGCATTGCTACTTTATTATAAAAGCACTAGTTATATAGTAAAATCCAGATTCTTACTCGTAAATAGTGGTGCTTTTGTATACAGTACTGTAGTGCTAAATATTATTCATATGCGATACTTTTACTATTAAGTTTTTTTAATTTAATTACATATATTTTATTTTATGTTTTTAAACATGCAATATGTATCTTAAATCGTATATCTTGAGAATGTGATTAATTTGATATATATCTTATTTAAAACGAATAAAAATTGAGAAAGTTATGGTTTGTTGAAAATTTGAGTTTTTTTCAAATTTTGAATTTGCCCACGTGACAGTAGTTGTAGACGAATTTTGTGATGCTTTTTTGTATACAGTCGCAGTGCCTTGTTTCTTTATCCGTTGTGCTTTCTAAAGAGCAACGCAACGCTCTTTATAAACGTTGTTATATGTCTAAAATACCATTTTTATTAATTTAATGCAGTATTTTACATAAATACCCTGCTGACATGTCATGTTATCAACCATCAAGATTATCCAATCTAATGGTCAAGATGAGTGCCTAGGTTCACATATAATGACATGGTTCCATTTGAACCCAACCATATATATATATATATATATATATATATATATATAGGGGTGGGTTCAAATAGAACCATGTCATTATATGCGAACCTGCGAACTAGTGCTTTTATTATATACCAACAGTGATTTTATTATATAATCACAGTGCTTTATTAATATTTTCAGTTATATACACCATTAATGTTTTTATTAGACAATCCTAATGTTTTTAATCAAATAAGGAAATATACAAAAAATCTGATCCATCCATTTAATTAGATCTAAGGCCCATAATAGACCCTAGGTTCACATATAATGACATGGTTCTCATTTGAACCATATATATATATATATATATATATATATATATATATATATATATATATATATATATACTATATATATATATATATATATTGAAGAGTTAATTTACTGAAATATTGATTGATTGAAAGGGAAAAATGAAAAAATATATTATATAAGGAAAATCTAATGGTTAGTTACCTGATCTTGAAATGGCTCGGGAACTCGATAATTATGACTATGCATCTGTTTTCCAGGCCATTTTTCTATGCCTTTCATATTTTGAATTTAAGAAAAAAAAATTATTTGAATCAAATTGATCATAATATAAATAAATAAAATAAAACACACACAAAAAAAATCAAAGGCAAAACATTTCATTCACCTGGAAATTTTTGATGAAATTAAGCAAATATTTTCAAACTTGTTTATCTAATTACATAGTATACGATAGTATAC
>BMAC01000791.1:316101-374634 GCA_014905375.1 Phtheirospermum japonicum | reverse complement strand
TAATAAATATTGACTTATGAAAGAAAAATTACTTTCGAGTGTTGCCACATGTTATCTGCACAGTCCAACTTGCAAATTTTAACGTCTGGGGATCTTGAAGAAAGATGAACTTCTTTGGCTACCTTGGAAATTTCAAATGATATATCTATGGCACTGGGTCCATATCCAATTACCACCACAATCTACATTTTATATATATATATATATATATATATATATATATATATATATATATATATATATATATATATATATATATTGAAGAGTTAATTTACTGAATATTGGTTGATTGAAAGGGAAAAACGAAAAAATATATTATATAAGGAAAATCTAATGGTTAGTTACCTGATCTTGAAATGGCTCGGGAACTCGATAATTATGACTATGCATCTGTTTTCCAGGCCATTTTTCTATGCCTTTCATATTTTGAATTTAAGAAAAAAAAATTATTTGAATCAAATTGATCATAATATAAATAAATAAAATAAAACACACACAAAAAAAATCAAAGGCAAAACATTTCATTCACCTGGAAATTTTTGATGAAATTAAGCAAATATTTTCAAACTTGTTTATCTAATTACATAGTATACGATAGTATACCTGGAAAATCGGCCAAACTTGGTTGAGTGTAGTGGCCATTACAAACCACTACTACATCAAATACCTCATCCGAGCTCACCTCATTCCCTCTTGACCCAACGACCCATCGATCGTTCCTCAAATCGACCCGCTCAACCCGGACAACTTCAGTTTTAAAACGAATCAACTCCACTAATCCAAATCACCTAGCAAACTCATTCAAAAACTCGAGCACCTCCTTGTGACAGGGAAAAATCCTCGAATAACCGTTCTTTGTAATAGCAAACGGATAGTCTGAAAAGCCCATAAGTTGAACGGGGAGATTGGTACGAAGTGAATAGTATAGGCTGCTATGTACGATTCTCTATCCGGGTCGAGGCCCAATGGATCGGACTCGACTTGAGGATTGTAAACTCATGTCCCGCCAAGTTGGTCCGATTTTTCATAAGCAACAACTTGATGGCCTTCCGATTTGAGGGCCCGGGCTGTGGCGAGGCCCGAAACACCGGCTCCGATCACTGCTACCTTGAAAATTGGTGCCATATGGTTGAATAAGAGGAATTTGGGGCAAATCTAGCTGGTTTTCCATTTGTCAAGATTAGCAGCTAATGATAATCATACAATATTACAATTGGCATTATAATATTACAATTAATTAATATAAGCTCATACAATTAAATATTACCATGTCGATTAAATAAATCTAAACAGCAATGAATAGTTACAACTTTGCATCAAAATTAAAAATGGCATCCAATGATCTAGGACCCAAAAAAAAACAGAAAGTTTTAAGATATATAAGCCCTTCATATATAAGATAATTATGTATCAATAAACAGAAAGTTCTAATTATTAGCCCTTCATAATAACTTATTGCATCTAATCGACATCTATTTCTCAATTATATTGCCTAGATCTATGGAATATGAAGAAAACCCACCTCATTAGATTGTTGGCGCAGTAGTACATTCAATTACAGACAAATTAATCTAAAGAACTCAATCAATACCAAAACGCAATTCATGTGGGCATTTACTGATTAATCTAAAGAATTCAATCAATACCGAAACGCAATGCATGTGGGCATTTACTATTTTTTAGTCTCAAACATTCAAAATCTGGGAACCCAAAATATAAAATTAATAAATAAACAAATAAAAACAGAAAAAAACTGTACTTTGAGTGACCCATTACGCAAAACACAAACAAAACGATAAAATTACCTTCAATCTGTTGACTGTGGCCAAGCTTAGATTTACCCTTTGAATCAACTTTCAGTTAACAAATAAAAATAAAAATAACACCAAGAAAAGTATATTCTATCTTTAAGATAGATGTAGGCATCAACAATTTTTGTTCAAGTTTATCTCCATCAAAAAAAAAAAAAGTTGACTGCGATTCGATAAAAATAATTGCTGGTCAATATCACAGACTATGCAAGTTCATCATCAAATTGCAGATCTGAACGGAATCATAAAAATATTAATTAATAAATACCAGTTTATTAATCCCCGCCGATTCAACCACGCCACCGTGGATTCCATCCAAGCCACGCCACCACCTTCATCCCCATAGCTGTCGGATAATAGGAACGGCCCCCTTCTTGAATCGGAGCCTGGCCTCGTCGTGGTCGCTGCGCATCGCGGTGGAGAGGAGGATCTCCGTACTTGCCACCGCTACGGGATTCACAAAAAAATTAAGAAACTAAAAAATTTGTAATTAAGATATTTATGATGATTACAATTAAGAAATTGGAAATTAAGAAATCGAAACTAAGAAATTTGAAAAAATTAAGAAACAAAGAAATCGAAAAAACTAAAAAGATGAAACTTAAAAAAAAACTGGACAGAGAGGAAGAAAGCGGCGGATGGAGATGAGGAAACCTAGATTTTAAGAAAAGCAAATTAATGAAAAACTTATGGAAAAAAGCTATATTTTATACCTTAGACAAAAAATTATAAAAAGAAGGAAATAATATGAATTTTTTACAAAATGACACATCAACTTTTTAATTAATAAGAAAAATACACATGGAAAATTGAGGCATAAGGAGTTGACACCTCAGCAAGGTGTCAACAGAATTAACAAATAGGGGTTGATTGTTAAAAACATTTAAAGATTTGTAAAATTCTAAGTTATTCAATTAAGATATTTTTAAACTTTTAAAAGTATAATTTAGATTTTTAATAATATTTAAGAATTTATTAAAATTCTAAAATATTCATTTGAGATATTTTAAAATCTTAAATTATCATGATTTATTTAATAAATATATTACTTTTAGAATTTGTAATTTGACCGATTTCAATGAATTTGTAAAGTTAATTATATATTTTAAATCCCACTTTCAAATCTCACGCGAGATTTCACATAATTTTTCTAAATTCCCAACATATATGCAAATCAAATCAATAAAAATAAAACAAAATCCTGATAAAGTGTTAAACTTAAACAAATTTGACAAATTGTCGGCAAGTTACAAATGAATACACATCAGAGTCTCTGTTTAAAGTTCAGGCTGAGAAGTCTTTTGCAAAATTAATTAATTAGAGTCCACTATGAAGATATATGGACCGAAACCAACTAGAACCGTCTTAACATCGAGTCACTGAACTCTTAATTAACTTAATTAATACTGCTACAAGTTAGCTGCATGTTTTTTCTGTTTCCCTACACTACAAAAACTTATACAGATGACTAGGGGCTACCATGATCATGATTCAGAGGGCATATTTAAATTGTTAATTTGATTGGCCAGGATTATAGCTAATGAATAGAGGAAATAAAATATGTATGCAGTTTCATTAATTAGTTCAACTCCCGTTTCTATCGTGCATAAGCAATTTTTTACCACGTAACTTAGTATATTACAATCTAATTAATTTATCTTCAAAATGATGTTGTATTTTCTTTAATTCGATTTAATCGCCTCGTTGGCTTGGTCCTTTTTGTCTTCACCCCAAGGGATTTACACCCAATTTATGTTTTCATTAAAAAAAATAATCAAATTTTAATGTTGACTATTCTCAATCTCCTCACTGGCTTGGTCTTTTGAAGGTCATAATTAAGCTCCACACTCAAGCTAATTGATCGTCATTGTAATTAGCATTAATTTTCTTTTCTTTATCTATATGTCTTTGTAAAATGAAAGGTGTGGATATAGAACTAATGTTATGTAGAATAAAAAAAAGATATCATAATTAATTTATTATTATTATTTTTTTATAGCATGACATTAATTTAATAAAACTTAGAATTTTATAACATCATAGTGGTCCCGATTTGGATTTATATACAATTTATCAAATATTAGGGTGCTCAACTTGGATTTTCCACGAAAATTCAACATCCTCGAACACTCCTTAAATTTAATGGAATTCTTTTATAAATGGACTAGCGTAATACCCGTGTTGACACACGGGTATATATATAACATGTATATATATATATATATATATATATATATATATATATATATTTCAATATTGAGTGTATTAAAAATACATAAGTTTTAAGAATGAGTAAATAATAATAAATAAAATATATTATTTAATTTACCCATCGTAGTTTTTTTTTTAATAAAATAACTTATTAACTTTATTTACATATCTATCGTCTTTATTATAATAAAGTGTTTTCAATCATTTTCTACTTTTACTCTTGACATAGAAGCATAAAGCTGATAATTTTTAAAAATTTGTGATATAGACGAAATTGAGTATTTATCTATTGTACTTGTATAATATTAATGTAATAAAATATAATTTTAATACTACACCAAATAATATTTCAAAAAAGACAAATATTTTATTGTGAAAAATAAAAAACAATAGAGAAGTATATAGACTTTTTTCTAAAACTATATGTGAAGGATATTAATAAAAAATAAGGATGAGAATATGTTAGATTTGATAAAAATATACATCAAATTTTACTCAAAATAAAATCATATTTTACAAATAATAAAGAAACTTCGACATATTTGAAATAAGTTAAAAAAGAACAAAGTTGAAAACATAGAGGATCTCATAATATCATATCAGAATACAATTTTAGATCCATTTAAATAATCCCCAAAACCTCAAATATTATGCATTTTCATCTTATAAATAATATTAATAAATCAAATAATATATGCTCCGCCTTCAAAATTATGTAGTTAATCTGTGAAACAAGAAATCGGTACGTGATAAGAATTTAAATAAGCACTATAATCTGGTGGAAAGTATAATGGGGACAAATGCTGGATGAAAATTTTTAAAAATTGAATTACATACCATTATGAATTCTAAAAATAAAGATCAATTTTATTTGAACAATTATTTAAGGTCTACGGAATAAACTATAAATTACACACAACAATCGTGCATTTTCAAAGTTTTAGAAAATCTCGTCAAAACAAAAAACCACATGCAAATAATAATTTATATAAAAAAGAATCAAAATTTTATTTTATTTATAATTCATGACTAAAAAATAAAATACAAATAATGAGGAAGAGTACCATTTGCCTCTGCGAAAGGTTGAACAATCATTACAACTCATTTTCGATAGTTTATAAAACTCCACTTGACATCCCAGTTCAATCATACACACAAATCGATCATGAATTAATAATTATAATTAGAAATCAAAACCAAAGTTTATATGTCAAATCTGGGACATTTAAGAATGAATAGAAGAAAGGAAAGATTTTTAAGAAGATAAACAAGATAGATATTAGTATAGGTAAAAACCAATGTTTTAAAACGCGTATCACGCAAAGCGCGTTGCTTTTTGATCCCAACATCGCTTAGTGTAAATAGCATTCTGTATCGCGTGAGCTATTTAAACACGTTATTTTAATATTAAAAATAATTTTATATTTTTTGTGAGTTATTTTTAATATAAAATAATTATTTTTTTCTCGAAATGTAACTTAATATGTAATCTCAACAAATAAAGTATAAATATATCAGTCAAAAATTACAATTTATAAAATACAATAGAAAACAAAAATTAATATAGAACTTTATGATAATATGTAATAAAATGTTAAAATTTTGTAATAATATCTAGAAACAAGTTGACAAACTGATCAATATCGTTAGATCAAATAATATAAATAAAAAAAATATCAAAGAATTAGTTAATAGATGGATGGTTTCTATTTATTTAAAAATACAAATTGATCAGTATCGTTAGATCAAATAATATAAATAAAAAAAGTATCAAAGAATTAGTTAATAGATGGATAATTTCTATTTATATAGAAAACAGAATTATTTTCTATTTATATGGAAACATGATATAACATAATATAAATCAAATAATTAGTGTAAGAAATTACTTAAATACATATTGAGAGAAAGTGAGAAACGTTAAAAAAAAAAATAGAAGAGAGAAAATGAGAGACTGCTAGAAAATAGGACGGTGTGGACAGAGATAGCTATGAAAAAAAAAACGACAGAGATAGTATATCACGTGAAAAGAAAAGAAAAAATTAAAAGACTTAAACACACTTATAATATTGGATAATCAAACACATAAATGAAAGTAAATATATGATAATTACATGAAAGTAAATATATGATAATCACTTTTTCCGCGAGAAAGAGAAGCGATAAGGCGAATATTGGGCAAAAGAGAAAGAACGATAGGCGCATACAAATAGGATGAAAGGAAATTGAAAAAATGCATTAATTAATTAAAAATGGTATTTTGGACATATATCAACGTTTACAAAGAGTACCATTAAGAAGAAAAAACACTACGATTGTATACAAAATGTATCGCAAATTTCGTTTATAAACTACAAATTCAAAATTTTGAAATAAAACTCAAATTTTCAACAAACCATAACTTTTTCAAATTTTATTCGTTTTGAATGAAATATATATCAAATTAATCACATTCTCAAAATCTACAATTTAAGATACATATTGCATATTTTAAAACGTGAAAAAATATATATATATATAATTAAATTAAAAAAACTGGACTGATTTTAGCACTACAGTACTGTGTAAAAAGCACAATGAACCTGGACATATAATTGCACTGTGCAATGTTAGATTTAAGGCCAGGATTAGTCCCTAGGTTCACATATAACGATGGGGGGTTCTCATTTGAACCCAATCATATATATATATATATATATATGTGTGTGTGTGTGTGTGTGTGTGTGTGTGTGTATAGATACAACACGAAAGAAATTAGTTTAAAGAGCCACGGTGTAAAGCTATCATTCTCTGAATTAATAAGAAAGAAAAAAAATAAAAAAGGCAGACAGAGAAAGAGACAGAGAAAAAGAAAATCACACAATAATCCACGTGGAAGCAAAAAATGGAAGTGGGGATTCAATTAGTAATATAGGGGGATTGGAATGAATTTTTGTACAATTATAAATTATATTTATGGAAAGAAACATTTCACACAAAATCTAGTCTCCCCCTCCAAATTCAAATTTCATTTTCCCAATAATAATAATAATAATAATGAACGTTTGACACAAAATCTAACCTCCCCCTAGGAATTCAAATTTTATTTTTCCAATAATACCAATTGTTATTATTATTATTGTTTAATTTATTATTATTATTATTATTATTATTATTATTAAAGATTGTCAAATGTACAAAATTGAAGAAAAAATATTTCTCACGCGTTCTCCTCCTCACGCCGTGTCTTAAATTATACATTTTCAACTCATGTTCTATTCATGAGTTGTCATTCTTCTACAATAATAGTTTGATAATTAATATTATTCTTTATTTATGTTTTATTTTAATTTTACATTCGATTCTCAATTTTTTGATTCATAGAATTCATCTGTCGACCTAGTTCAATCGATTTTATAGATGAATTCGTAAGAATAGTAATTATTTTATAAGTTGGTTCATTTTCATTAAAGCTTAGGCGCGTTATTTTTATGTTAAAAATGTAAATTAAAATTATATGATAAAGTTTTGATGATCGATAGTTGAATAAGTAATATTTATTTCTATAATTATTTCACAATCGATCATTTAAAAAAGAAATTATATATTTTTTTGAACAGTTCTTGAAGAACTAGGGATAATTCCCATTTGATACACATATGTAAATATATATTCCATATAATCATTCAAAACTTTCTATTTCCCATCTAAGTCAAATGTGTACATTAAATTCAAAAATACAAGTCAACTCTCTTTATTACCCTCCCTTTTGTTTTTCTATTATTCCTATTTATATTAGTCTTTTCTAATACCCTAATCGTAGAAAAAAAATAGAACACCTCTCATTTCATTATTAACCTCTCCCGACATTCTCCTTTTTTTTTTCACTCCATGAATTAGAAACATGGATAGATGATTACGTTTGTGTGAATCCTATGACTAGAACTCTAGTGGCGTTTTATCTCTAGAAATGAATATCTTGTTTTGGATGTGTTTGGTGAATGGATGCAAAATTAGAGATTTGGTAACGGCTGGTAGGGACTGACGTGGCATGATTATTTAATTTTTTATTATTTCTTATTTAATTTTAAATATTAAATGGAGGTAAAAAATTATTTTTACCCTTCTCATTTAGTTTTTTTCCACCAACCTATTCATTTTTTCCATTTTTTACGGGTGCTGGGTCAGAAAATCCCAATTGTTTTTTGTATAATTGAACTGTAATTATACAATCCAGTTGACAATAACCCTTTGGGCGCGTATAATTTGGAGTATGGGACAGGATATAATGGGATGTCTCGCGTGATCCCATGTTCACTTTGGATGATTGTAGCCCGAGACTCGAATCCCGGCCCGCGCATCATCCCACCTTCAGCTGACTGTTCCATCCCAAATTGGGAGGTCGGACGGAATTATCCCAAGACTGGCTGTAAACCAAAATTACAACTCCACCCCCATCTACCAACTTGATATGTCTAGTTTGCCCCTCCCGCATATTAGATTTACATCCGCACCATCTACATATATCACCCAACTTTCGCAGTGAAACCCTAGTCTCCATCCGTCGCCTCTGTCATTTGTGAAGGTAACTTTTCCTTTTATTTTTTATTTTACCTCTGCAACCCTATCACGTGAAAGCAATTTATTTTATTTATGTTATCCATTACCAAATTTTGTTCATGGTGCGAGAATAATTCCGAAATTGAAAGCTGATCTTAGAAAAAGGTTTGCTGCTTCAATGTCTTCTGGAATTGATTCAACCTATATGCCTAATTATGTCAGGTATTTTTCAGTATATCCGAAGGTGAAACACCCGCAATTACATCTGCACCGGTTGTGTTCGACAGTCGAGCCAACAAGTCGAAACCCTAGCGTCGATTGCTCGCCATAGCAAGGTGAGTTCCCTTTTTTTTTTCAATTCCAGATCCACATATATAAACTTCTCGTGTGTTGTGTGCTCAGTTTTTGGCTGGGTCGTACTTATTATAATAATTGAGTCCTCTAATTTCAATTTACAAGTCACATTGTGCAATTGTGGCAATATACTCGCTGATGTGATTTGTATTTTGTTGAAGCAGTGTCTTGTGTGGTAAACCCTACTCTGATTTTGCATGCAGATCTCACCGGGTTGTGGATTTTTTGTAACAGGTAACCCTTAAAAACTCGGCGGAATTATAATGTACTCATTGAACAAACTCGTTTGATATGTATTGTTGATAGTGCTTGTACTATCCTTTATTTCTTGATTTGGATTTGAATGTACCCATTTTTATCCCAAGTAATGTTACCTGTTTTCACATGTTAATCGGAATATATTTTCCCTGTTGCATTGATAGTGAATTTATTGCTACATGAAATGCCCCCCTTGAATCGTTAATTGTATCCCTTTGTCCCGAGTGCTGTCCAGACAAATGTTCTTGAATATACGAAATTGCCATAAATTCACATATTCAGAGTAACCTACCACGGGTTGCATGTTTGCTAAAAACATTGTAACTAGTGTAATAATGATCCCTACGTTAACCGAATTTGCTAGCGATGGGTACTTTGTGGCTCACATTGAAAATGAGAAGGGATATATACTTGCCTTGTTCGAGTATGATCTTTTATTTGTCTTGTTGTTTTTTATTTTAACCGCACAACTGAGCATGACTAAGGCATGTACATGTTTTCATGATTCCTGGTAAATTTTTATTTCGCCCGTCTATTTATTTAACAGAGTTGTAACTCGAAGCGCATCAATGGATTGTGTCGAGGCCGACGTCGAAATTATTCTTATAATAGATGAAGTTTTGAATGTACTAAAACATTTCCTCATGATGCTAGCCGTATACAAAACCTATATCCTCCCCTTTCAACACACACTGAAGGGCACCCGTAAAAGGCCGTGACGGTATCGTTTGTCTGATCGATTACCCGATAATATAAAGCACATGCGGGAACTAAAGAGTATTAGTGATAAAGATTGTGTTGAACAATTACGTATGGATAGGAATTCGTTTGGTAGGTTGTGTTATTTACTAGAACACGTAGGAGGTCTTGCCCAGTCCCGAAATGTATTGATAAGTGAGCAGGTGGCACTTTTCTTAAGTGTCTTGGCACATCACAAAAAGAACCGTGTGGTTAAATTTAATTTTAAAAGATCCGGTTGCACAATTAGTAAACACTTCAGATGTGTCCTCGACGCTGTCCTCAGACTCCATCCCGTGTTAGCGCTCCAACTTACTTCGGTTGATGACACGTGCACAGACCACAACTTGAAATGGTTTAAGGTAAATACCCTTGACGGTTCATTAGTTTTTTTTAACGGAATAGGTCTTTCCCACCCTCCGTTTTTCATAAACCATTTTTTGCTTCCCGGTTGCCCGTTGCGATTTGAGTATTGTTTTTCTCATATGACTGTTTAGGCGCATTAGATGGCATATACGTAGGGGTTCGGGTCCCATCGATTCAGAAACTTAGGTACCGAAATTGGAAAGGGGATGTCTCTGTTAACGTGCTCGGTGTTTGTGATCGAAGCTTGAAATATAGCTTCATCCTAACCGGTTGGGAGGGTTCGGCAGCTGATAGTCGTGTGCTACGTGATGCCGTCACTAGGCTCAATGGCTTATGTGTTCCATCTGGTAACCTTAACCAACGCTTTTGATATACACACCCCGTTCTAGTTTAAACTTGCACTAACCCATTACAAACACTCGTATCAAACAAACTACATCTCTCACACAATTAAATCCTTTCCACAGGAAAGTATTACCTATGTGATGGTGGCTACACCAACGGTCCCGGTTTTCTGACGCCATATGGAGGAGGGAGATATTATTTGAGCGAGTGGTCTCGGGACGGTGGGGGGCTGAGTAATTACAAATAATTATTTAACCTGCATCATGCGAAGGCTCGTAACGCTATCGAGAGATCGTTTGGCATCTTGAAGCTCCATTGGGCAGTCCTGCGTAGTCCTGCATTCTATTCAATTGAAACTCAGAATAGGATGATTATGGCGTGTTGTCTGATTCACAACTTCATTCGTATCGAAATGGACGTTGACCTAATGGAGGACCAGTGGACTGAGAGCAATGTCGATGCTGATGGAACCGATCTATTAATTGACGAGTACATTGACCAAGTCGAGCCATCCGTGGAGTGGATTACATGGCGCGACAACTTTGTCATGTCAATGTACAACGAATGGATAAGTACTTAGGCTTTGTGTCGATGTTAACCTATGTACAACGACTGACATATGTTCTGTTGTATTTTCGAAACGATTTGAATATTTAAAGACAATTGTAATTGTGCTATCCTTGATTAAAAGGAAGATCCATAACGGCAACAAATCTTGCAAGAAACTTTATACGACCACTTTTGCTACATTGGAATAAATTAGAACTCGTACATTGATCATTGGTGCTGGCGGTAGATGAAGACGAGAAGTTTATTTGTGTTTGAGAGCCATCAATGCCGTATTTTTCGGATTCTTCTTCTCCATGTGTGCTTTGAGCGTCCTGTAGTCGATATCATTTTTGGTACTGAAGGCAGAGTGATTCTTACAGTAATTGCATTGTACCCAAGGTTCACCATTGATCGTCGTTTTTGAGAAATACAATCGGATGGGGGATTTGTATTCCTTCAACTTCAATTTTCTCCGAGGCAGTGGCATATCACGATTATCACTCCCTTCTTCCTCATCTTCATCCAGATTGACATCAGACTGCAATTCAAATTCGTCGGAGGTGGGTAAATCCTCACCGAAATTGGTTTGATTATGCTCACCAAAATTGATTTGATTATATAAGATCAATTTCTTCTGTCGTCATCTCATCGGAAATATAATCTTTGACAATGGATGAAGATTCTCGTCGAGGACCTCGACGAGATCCTTGAATAGTATTATTATTAATATTACGAGAAGAGCTTGCTATAATAATATTATAAAAGAAAAATAATTAAAACGAGAAGAAGAAGAAGAAGAAGAAGAAGAAGAAGAAGAACCTTATTGATAGTATTTTTTCACAAATTAACAATTTCAAACTTGAAAATATAAGAGAAGAAGAAGAAGATTAGGAATTAATCTTTGTGAGGATTGGTGTACGTGAGAGAGATATTTATAGGTGTAGAAATATATTTAAAAAAATAAAAATTGAAAAACTAGTCGTTGGAACCGTAAATTTCATTTAAAATCGACCGATTTTTTATTAGCCAGCGGTTCCAAATCCAACGGTAGTTTTTGTGACCGTTGATAATCAACGACTATATCATCCAAGCTGTTGATTTCAAATTGTCACAAAGTGACCGGTTTAACCATTTTTTTTAATGGTTAACCGCCTATTTTAACTTATGGTTTCATTCAGTGAACATTTAAAACCTAAACCGAACCACCGGTAACCGGTTCACGGTTTCAATTTTAACTGAAATCGGTGGTCAACGGTTAACCGTATCGTTGACCAAAATCGAAATCGGTGATTTGTATTAACACCTCTAGATGGGTGCAAATTTGCGCAAAGAGAGAGAGAGAGAGACAGACAGAGAGAGAGAGAGAGAGAGAGCTAAAACTTTGAGCGTATCTTTAATGATAGAGTATGAGGGATAAATTATTTTGGGGTAAAATACATGATGACGAAATTAGTTTATCAACTAAATTTATCAAATACTTTTTATTTATATGCTAACCTTTCAATTTTTTCCCCAAATCAGGTGTCATGTGAGAAGTAAATAATCAATCATTTACAACCGCACTAAATCAAAATAGGCGCTCCCCTCATCAAACAACATATTTTTAAAGGTCTCATCACTCACACACATATTAATATTTTATTATTTGTCTTTTACTCCCTATCCACCTACAGGAACCACTCATTCACTACTAAGTGGTATTAATGAACTTCTTACATTGGGTTTAAACCCAAAATGTTGAATTTGTAAAATTGTTGTCATTGCAATGAGGTTCTATTCGTAACGGTACAAACTAGCTTGATCAATCAAAATCCAACTTTATGCTAAAAGGTGAGAAATCATGATCCCACTTTCTTTATTTTTATTTAAAAAATATATAGATTTTTGGGGTTTATGATTGCGAATAAATATTTTAAAAAATAGTAGTAGATTTTTTTACTTTTGAAGTGTCAATGATCCTACAATAAAATTAGGTTTACAAGTTTACTGTTGCTGTCATCCTATCTAGTCATTCACCAAGTTTGCCATGTCATCGAGAAACCACCTCTCACAGTGATAATTTTGTTTTAAAACCAATTTTTTATGCATATTCATTTTCCTATTTGGGCTAGAATTCAAAATACCGGATTCGGGATTGAGAATACCGAATACTCGTTTGTTTTAAAACTTAAAAATCAAATACTCAAATAACAATATCTTACAACTAAATAATTAAATATTACTAAAAAATAATATAATGATACACTACCACCTAAAGGATTCTGAATATTATAAAAATCAAGAATTTTTATTATTCACAAAATTTTGAATACCTTAAAATTCTAAATAACAAATTCAGAATTTCAAGGAATGTCACGACAAACAAGCCATAAAAATCTAATTTTGTGAATGCCCGTCATCGCAATGAGGGTACAAATGAAAAATAACAAACCTTTACAAACGATAAAAGAGACTCATTTTCATTAAAAAAGTTGAATTTCAATTTTCCTCCAATTTATAATTTTCCCTCTCTCTTGAAAAAATAAAAACAAATAAATAAAAAAGAATTAATCACCCTGCCCTCTCACTCTCCCAACCGTTTCTCCGTGTTCAACTCTCGATTTAGCAGACACAAGAAACAAATCAAAACAAAACTCTTTAGAGAAATAAGAAAGAGAAATCTACAGAGAGGAAAACAAATTTGACACCCCCACTACCCAGTTTATTTTAGAGAGAGAGAAAGTCCCATTTTCTGCGAATTTTAGTTTCAATCCTTTTTCAAATTTTTTGGCACTAAAATTGGTGAAAAGTCTATCAATACCTCCGAAGGCTAGTTTTGGCTTTTTTTTTTAGATCTTCGAGTGTCATCCTTTCGGTTTCATGGTGGATTGTTGATCGAGTATTTTGAGAATAAAGAGGGAGTTTTTCTTTTGTCTGGGGATGAATAATGTTGATTATCGCAAGGGTTTGTTCGTGATGTAATATGGCACTATTGTTGGCTCTCAACCACTTACACGATGTCGTTTTACATTGGTCGCGAGGCTTCGAAGGTTGGTCATTTCATTTAAGGGGTTTCCTTTTTTTTTTTTTTCCCTCCTAGTTTTGATTTTCAAGTTAATTGTCTGGGATTAGTTTTATTGACGTTATTTATTTTTTATTTTTGGTCACGAGAAGTTATGGAAGAGAATTTGTGCGGAGACCACTTTAGAAATCAACCTTCTTGCAGAGAATTGGAAGTATATTTTAGGGGGTCTCATTTGCCAGGTTAGTTTGTACTTATTGTTTGAATATCTGTTTGCTTATCTGAAATTGCTGATTGATGATAGGTCTAAGCAAATTTTCTTAACCCAATCAAGAACTGAATTGATAGCTTTTGCGGTGGGATTATGAAATTTAGCATATTCCCAGGTTAATCACGATATTTTTGCTCTAACTCATCCCATCTAGGATTGTTGTTAAAAGAATTTAAAAAATTTATGGACCATTTGCATGAGTTATAAATATATTGAAATTTAAGAATATAATCCTCATAAACCCCCAAGTTCCATAATATATTTACTAGTAAATGATGGTGGTTCGTTGTTGGAGTAATATTTAGGAAAATCAAATGATGATGGTTGTAGGTTTGATCGTAATGAATTACGTCAGCTATATAATCTTGCTATAGATTACGGATATCTATTTGAATTCAGGATCTTGTTATTGGATTTGCATTGACATTTAAAAAAAAAAAATTCCTCGAGTTATCCGCGGGCTATAATGTGAAGTCTATTTATAATGCCTTTGATCAGTACATTCATGGAGTGGCAGCTAAAGGAGTCCATTACTTTCATCGCCCCGGACCAACTCTCCAGGATGTTGGCTTTTTCCTCCTCCCGGTAAAGCATAATTTATTTATTTATTTATTTTTTAAATGTTACAACTGTCTGGGGATTTTTTCTTATGCTATATGAATTTTCCAACTGTAGGAGCTTGGGCCAGACAAAGCTTACGTCAGTGAAACCGTTTTTACCTCCATTTTTCTGTCTTTCGTCTTGGTGAGTTTTTGCCTTTTGTTTTTTAATACTAAATATAAAATAAAATTCAGTCCAAGTACAATATTCTAAGTGTTTGTGATGATGCACGCAGTGGACTTTCCATCCTTTCATTTTGAGGAGCAAAAAGATCTACACTGTCTTGATATGGTGCCGGGTTTTGGCTTTCTTAGCTGTAAGTAGTTTTCCTAATATTCGTAATCTCACGTTAAATTATCGGAGATGAAATTAACTTTCAGGGTTTTTATTTCTTTATAGCAAGCGTGCATATAAGTATATCGATTATTATTGTTTATTTTTATTTTTTTGGGTGAGGTGGTGGTGGGACTGAACCATCAATTGATTTTCGTTTACTGAATACCTTAGGAAAATGTATAATATGCCTTTTAATTTTATTTGTGTTCAATTTATTTTTTTTCTGTAATTTGATGCAGGCTTGTCAATTTCTTCGGATCATAACTTTTTATTCTACCCAGCTGCCTGGTCCAAACTATCATTGTCGAGAGGTAATATCACTCTACGCGATTTGCTTTTCTTCTTCTTTTTTTTTTTTTTTTTTTATGGCTGAAATACTTGTAACTGAACAGCAGAATTTATACTGGATTTTATTATTATTATTATTATTATTATTATTATTATTATTATTATTATTTGAATTATGCAGGGCTCGAAGCTTGCTAGGCTGCCTCGCCCCGAGAGTATTGTAGAAGTTCTATTAATTAATTGTAGGTGACATTTCCTTGTTGTCTCTTAGTTTACGTTATGCTGTTGAATAAAATATATAATATTATAATGTGTGCTCATTATTGAGGTTTTATGTTGTGCAGTCCCTCGGGGAGTGCTTTTCGGATGTGGTGATTTGATATTTTCGTCTCACATGATATTCTCTCTTGTTTTCGTGCGAACATACCACAAATACGGCACTCAAAGGTTATTTTCAATTTTTTGTTGAAAATAAAAATAAAAATTAGCATGCTTTAGATTTGCATAATTTTGACATGTATGGTGGCAGGTTTGTGAAGCATTTTGGTTGGTTAATTGTTGCGGTACAAAGCTTGTTGATCGTCGCGTCCCGTAAGCACTACACCGTTGATGTTGTTGTGGCATGGTAAAAAAAATCTATTTGCTGCACGTTTTTACTTACAACAGCCTTTATGTAAATTCAATCGATGGGTTTTTAAAAAAACGTGAGTTTTGTTTTGCCGCAGGTATACGGTTAATTTGGTGGTGTTCTTTTTAGACAAGAAGTTGCTAGGTTGGCATTTTATTGTGTTCTGATTAGTTTATTTGTATTCAATTTATTTACTGTTGCGATTTTGAACTTGACTTGGGTTCTTCTCTCCTGTTGCAGAGTTGCCTGATCGTTCGAATGTTTTACTCCCAATGAACAAGGATAACCGGAGTAGGGATGAAGAGAATCACAAGCTCCTAAATGGAAATTCCGGGGATTCAAGTGACAGAGTATAATGTTCAATTTGTTGTAGAGAATTATTGAAGATATTAAAAAAAAATTTTTTTTTTTAAAGTTGGAGTATTTAATTGCAAATGTTTAAAGAATTAAAGGTTGAATGTTAAGTTGGGGTAATTAACCCCTATAAAATTTGTAATTTTAACACAACTTTTTTTCTTTTTGGTAAATAGGCTATAGACGTAGGGGTAGTTTGGTAATTATCAGTTTCATGAATTTCATCAAGTTACATATTAGCTCTTTGTGCAGAAGCCAAGAACTCAAATCAACGGCAACAAGATGATGGATGAAGGAAATGTTGGGCACGGCGAAACAGTTAAGAATGGCGGATAGTTAGTCAACAAACGGTGCATCGTTGCGACTATTGAAAGTGCTTGGGCCCTTGATCGTAATTCTGCTTACAGATTGGAAAAATCGACCGGTTAACATCAATTGTAAATCTAGATTATGGTAATGCTTTCCAATGTTTTGTAGCTCACTTGCAATGTCAATCATCAACTGCACCATAATGTAGCATCATGGAATTCAATTTTTTTTTTCTTGATTTTATTTGTTGTAATTTTTTCCTTCATTCATATTTCATTACAAAATATTTGCCAAGTAAAATTATCAACTATGAAACCGAACATTTAAAATCTTATAAATATCCCTCTCTGCATATTAGCTGAGAAGGAAGCTATTTTGTTTTAAAATATCAAAACTAAAAAAGTGTATTTTTACTTTTTTTTTTTTTTAATTGTATGAAATTTAGGCTAATAAATTTCTTTTTCCTTCCCGGATATTTTGAAAGGGCGAGTATACAGCTAATTTTGTTATTGGTCATGTCAATGTGTATCTTTGTTGATACTTATTTGGTGGGAAATTGTTTGTCCCCCTTTGTTATTATAATATTATTATATTATTGCAAAGTGTTAAATGCGTCATGTCATACAAGACCAGGGGGTATTCATGTTGGCGCAATTTAAGCATCCAAATCAAATCAATATTCTTCTGGTCAACATAAAAGTTCTCAAACTTTTGCGTGTGAATCAAATAGAAAATAATAAGTGAAAATATTTCAAGATATATAACCCTTGGGCCCGACCCCAAGAAGATATTAGATCTATATAAGTGCATTAGGCCCAATCATAGTTGATTAACACCCCACATTAAGAAGCATGATAGGGCTGCCCCAATAAGAGGTAGATAGGTTTTGCATATATTAATTAATACAGTATAAAATATTGGGCCCAACCAAAATTATTTTACTCTCTTAATCTGAACATTTATCATTATAATTGGGTAACGTGTGATAATTGCACACCTTTTTCTATTGCATTTCTTCTTCTTTTCTTTTTCCCTCTTTCTTTTGCTCTATTTGTAAGATGAAGTTTAAACAAAATAAAAGAAATTAAATTACCTATTTATCATTATTATTATTATTTTGGATGGGATTGAAATTGAAGTAATAAATTAACAATCTAACCTTATTACTTCTCTTGAGACACGTGAATAAAACTATTAGTTCTTTTGACATTCCAATGGTGCGCATTCTCTTTGTTTTTTGTAAACTAAGTTTTTTTTTTAGCTTGAAGAGTTGGGAAATAAGATCCAATTGCACAAATAACTATACCGCATAATAATTATCGATTCGAGAGTTCATATTCGGCTCACTTGAGTGCTGATCGAGTGAACTATTTACAAGTGATTTTTTATTTTATTTTATTAAGGATTGAGATTTTTGATAGGGGTGTAATCGAGTCGAGCCGAACATTGTCAGGCTCAAACTCGACTGCAAAACTCGAAGCTCGAACGAGCTCAATTTTCTCAAGTTCGAGCTCGACTCATTTGAAAACTCGACAAGCTCGAGTTCGACTCGATTTACATAATATTAATTAAAAAAAACTAAAAAACATAAAATAAAATACTTAATATTAAATTTTATTATATATTTAGGGTATATATATAAATAAGTGAGTATAATAAGGATAAAATGGTAAATCTAGTAAAACTCGATTAGGCTCGCGAGCCTCTCGAGTCAAGTATTACTGAGATCGAGTTCGAGCTCGATACATAATCGAGTAGCTCGAGCTCGTCTCGATTAACCTCGAGTCGATTTTGAATTTTTCTCGAGTCGATCCTGAATAATTCATGAGCCGGGTACGGTCATTCGGGAAGTCCCTCCGAGGATGGTTTCTCAATAGTATTTGGTCAGAATCCCTTTTTGACTCTGCGCCATTGATTCCACTATTATTAGTGAGGAATAATTCTTTCHTATTTCGTATTTATAGAGATAGGGGACATAATTCACATGGATATAGTAAGTCTCGCTTGGGCTGCTTTAATGGTAGTCTTTACATTTTCCCTTTCACTKGTAGTGTGGGGAAGAAGTGGGCTCTAGAAGTACTACTACATGAATCAAGCCGTATCAATTGTTTTCTAGCTCGTTTTGCAACGTATTTAGAACTATTTCAAATAAAAATRTCGGAATTTCGAATCCCATTGGACTCCAATGGAGTAATCTATGATATGAATAATACTCTTTCAATCAAAGAGATATTTCAGCTCGCCTGACTTACACCTCTAGATTTTTGTAATTAACGTTGTCCATTTCACTAATTAAAAACAAAAAGTATTTGTTTGTTTGTAGACCTATGCTATGCCCAATGTATCGACTTGAGGGGTCCATCAGCATATGGAGTGCAAGGACAAGAAAACAAGAGTTACCTAAAAACGGGCTATACACACACTGTTTTTTTAGCAATATCAAATAGTAATGTAAAATATTTCTATAATAATAATAATAATAATAGTAGTGGTTGTTATGTAGTAAATCTTATAATAAAGGAAAATATAAATAAGTGTTTGATCTCATCCCAATGTCTGAGATCAGAATTTTGACCAAGTTGGGTCTCATGGATGGCAGTGAATTTTTTAAACCTCTGGATTTAAATTCAAAACGCTCACTTTTATACGAATACAAGCAGCATTTCATAAGTACTTGTGCAATGGCGTAACCACGTTAATTGGGCCAATTTTTTTTTTCTTGAAAGTAAACAAATTTATTATTATTATTTATTTTATTAGTTTTTAATACTGTTTGAATAAAAATAGGTCAGAATTGGAGGAATTTTCTAAAAAATTATGTAGCATATAAGTCCATTATCTTTTTTTTTTTTTAATAATGTTTGGACAGAAATGGGCTTGGCCTAGATGATTTTTTTTAATTATAAATTATATATTATTACTATTTTTTAATTTTTATTACTATTTACACTACTTCTCGAACGAAGATTGAGTGGCCTCGGGCCGAGTTGGCCCACACATATGCGCCATTGGATTTATCAAATGCAATTATAGAACAAAATATACCCTAAAGAAAGTGATTTTCTTTGATTAAGCCCAAATCATATAGGTGCAAATTTGAATTGGCCTTTCAATTTATGGTGAAGAAGAAGAAAAGTCAAAAAAAGAAGTAGCGTAGTTATATAAAGGAATTTACTGGCAAATAAACGATGAGTCTCAACAAGAGCCTTAACATATAATCATGTATGGTTAGTTAATTAATGTGCTCGTGGAATTTTATATACTATAAAGGACATACAAGAAAATTGGCTTAGGTCCCTGGATTTTTTTTGACTTTGACCTACACCCAAAAGTTGCAAGTACTTTTTTTTTCTCTCTTCTTTTTGAGCCAAATAAAAGTTATAAGTACTATATTATATATGAAATTCGTCTTTCAAAGAAAAAGAGGAAGAAATTACTTATAGGGTATAATCATGAGAGTACTTTAGTTTATATAATCTTTTTATTTCAAAGATGTTTATTTTGTGTAAAATAAAAATCATTATTGACCCTAGGTTCCACATTTCTTCCCCTCTCATTGCAGGCGAACCACGCCAAAACCTGTGTATATTTTTTTTCGTTTAGTTTGAGAAAATGGCACATGCTATGTCTTTTTGGGGAAAGGGTGACTTTTCCAAAATAAAAACATTTGAAAACTCTATGTTTAATTTATTCAATTTTAAAGCTTTGTTTATATCTCTGTGGTGCTGTATTTGGGTTTTTTCTTATAAAAATTGGACGGACATACTTTCAGGCTCTATTTTAAAAATCGCTCTAAGCGCCCGTGTAGGTACTATCAATTCGCCTACGATTTTCAAAAATCAGCCAAAGAAATCGCCGGGCGCCCTAGGCGCCAGGCCAGTTTTTTTGTTTTTTTAATTTTTTTGGCCTAAAACAACGTCGTTTTTGGGCCTATTTTTGATTGTTTTGATTTGTAATGTATATTATGGTATTGTTATTTGACTAATGAATTTATGGATATATGTTGTTTTAAACTTTGAATTGAAAAATTGTTTTAAACTTGTGAATTGTAATTTGTGATCATTACTTTTACTTTTGAATTGTCATATATTTTATTGTGTAGCAGGTATTATGTTGAACTATTAAATTGTTGGATGTAATGTTATAAATTAAGGTATTTATTCTTAAATTTTAGGCCCCGTCTAGACACCGCCTAGGCGCCTTAGGCGCTAGACACTGGTCTAACGTCTAACAGCCGCCTAACGATTTCCCGAACTCTAGAAAATAGGTCCACAACACTCTTTCCAGGTAAACAAGATGAAACCATGCACATATTACATTTTCTAAGCACTAATTAATTTGTTGATGTAGAGATTAGAGGACAGAGATTGGTTCACAACCCAAACTCAACACACGTGTAATTGAGAGATAATTACAAATACTATCTGAAGTTTAGGCCAATTGCAAAAAAAAAAAAAAAAAAAAAAAAGAACCAAAAAAAAAAAAAAAAAAAAAAACCACCTCTGATTAATCTTTACAAAATTGTAAACACCCCCTTAACATGCTACAAACTTAAGTTTGGCGTTTTCATAACAAATACCCTATATTGAAAGTACAAACTTAATACCGTTGTAATTTAAAAATTCAACCCTATTCTATTAGTCCACGAGGCATGAGGTAAGAAAAAGTATTTTTTTTTTTTTTTAATTTATTATTCTTTTTACATAAATGTAGCTATTATTTATTTTTTGTAATAAAGATGTATTTAGACACCCACAAATTTCTTAAGATTAAGAACATAAATACTGTTCTGCTGGCCTGGCTGAATAGTGATAATTGATAAAATACAAATGTCTCGTAAATTAAACTTTATTCAAAACAGCAAAAACTTTATTTAACACATGAAATGATGCACAAAACAAGAATGATGATGAGGAATTTGAAAGACAGCAAAAAGCAGGGGGGAAAAAAGCTTTAAAAAAAAGTGAAAAACTTTATTTATTAATTTATTTTTCGTGCAAAACAAAAAACACACAGCACACATCAGAGTACTTACTGTTCACCAAAGCGCAGACACACGAAAAAATCATACATAGTATGCCATTCACACACACCCCATGCTCATAATGCATGCTCTTGAAATGTGAAAGTTAAAAAAAGCTTTTTCCCAGTACAACAGTTACTTTTCTTGGATCCACAAAACCAAAAAGATCTGATTTTTTTTTCTTCTCATTTCCCCCCAGTATCCTAATGCTAAATCTTGAGTGTTGATATTTGATTCTAACTAGAGAGATTATTATACTTTTGATTTTCTCTTTCAAAGGCCAAAAAAACACCCGAAAACAATTTTCTATTACTGTTGAAATGGGCGCAAGGTGTTCGAGATATTGTTTCTGTTGGTGGCATTCTAATCTCAAGCCCTCTGCTCAAGAATCCACTGACCCGGGTTTGTTTCTTTTTGCGTTTATTTCAATCTTGGTTGATTTTCATTTTGTGGGGTTTTGTAAAAATGTAATCTTTTTTATTTTCTTATTTATTTTCCTTTAGAGAATGGGGAGAAAAATTCATGGCCAATCTTCAGAGAGTTTAACTGGGACGAATTAAAAGCTGCTACAAATGGGTTTTCTTCAGACAACATTGTTTCGGAGCATGGAGAAAAAGCTCCCAATATTGTTTACAAAGGCTTGCTTGAAAATGAACGCTGGGTTGCTGTTAAGCGTTTTAACAAGTCTGCTTGGCCTGATTCTCGTCAATTCTTGGTTAGTAAATTGTTTTTTGTTCAGCATTTATTTTACAATTTTATTGTGTAATCAATATCTGTTTTAGTAAAACTCATTGTTACAAATAACCTTGCTGCAAAAGCTTTCTTCTGGGTTTTCTATTCAAAGATCAAGACCAGTTTTTGAATATAAAAATAGTGATTTTTTTATTTTTTTTCAGTTCTCCCCCAAATTTTATTTTTTAATTTACTTATTTTGGTGAAGGAGGAGGCGAAAGCAGTGGGGAGTCTGAGAAGTGAGCGATTGTCGAATCTGATTGGGTGTTGCTTCGAAGGGGATGAGAGATTGCTGGTAGCAGAATTTATGCCCAACGATACTCTGGCTAAGCATTTATTTCATTGTGAGTAGTTTCATACATCACTTCATTAATAATAATATCTCACCCATTTAATAAGTATATGTACTATATTTTTTTTCCCACTAAAATATTAATTACTAAAAATATATGAGGCCTGCTTGCCTCTCAAATTTACAAAAAGGCTTATCTTAATTGCACGGTTATGTTTCAAAATTACCAAAATAGCTGGGATATTTGTAGATTGACTGAACCTCGAGAGTATATTTGCCATTAACCCTTAAAACCGGTACAGGGGATAAGCAGCCGATGAAATGGGCAATGAGGTTAAGAGTGGCATTGTATTTGGCCCAAGCTCTCGAGTATTGCAGCAGTAAAGGCCGAGCCTTATATCACGATCTTAACGGATACAGAGTCTTGTTTGATCAGGTAAAAAAAAAAGTCCTTAACAAAGTTCGCTCTTTTTTTTACGCAAAAAGCTTATTCGTAGCTACTATTTTTTAGGACGGTAATCCCAGGCTCTCTTGCTTTGGATTGATGAAGAATAGTCGAGACGGCAAAAGTTACAGTACAAACTTAGCTTTCACTCCTCCAGAGTACTTGAGAACCGGTTTGTATAAAATGCATACTCAATTTAGGAAAATATGAAATTGCGTTTCCAAGATTTTTGTAGAAACGTGTTTATTTGTTTGTAAAATTCAAACCAGAAGCTGACAATCACTTTTATGCAGGACGAGTGATTCCAGAAAGCGTGGTTTACAGCTTCGGGACCATGCTGCTCGATCTTCTAAGCGGCAAGCATATACCACCGAGCCATGTACGTTTTAATTTCCACTTGATTTGAGGAAAAATAAATTATAGATATAGACGTTTTTATTTTTATAATTGGCGAGCATTTTTTTCTACTTATAGGCACTTGATCTTATCCGAGGCAAGAATTTTCTGATGCTGATAGATTCTTGTTTGGAGGGTCATTTCTCGAACGACGATGGGACTGAGTTGGTGAGGCTAGCGACCCGTTGTTTGCAATACGAAGCACGAGAAAGGCCAAACACGAAGTCACTCGTCACATCTCTAGTGTCTCTTCAGAAAGAAAATGAGGTATAATAATAATAATATGATCAAATTATAAGGAAAAAAATATCACTTAATCCAACAGCTTGTGTGGTTTCTAATTTCTGGGTTTCGGGTTTTCCCCACAGTACGGTTAATTACAAAATACCCTTGAGGTTTGACCTAATTACAAAAACACCCGGCTAATTTTGTTTCCAACGGATGAATGATATTGCAATGTCTGGTTGAAAAGAATAAAATGTTTGTTATTATTGTTACAAATCAGGTTCCTTCGTACGTTTTACTCGGCATCGAACAAGGAGTTGCAAACAGTACACAACCGATACCGTTGACTCCAATGGGCGAAGCGTGCTTGAGAATGGATCTCACTGCCATACACGAAATATTGGAAAAAAATGGATACAAAGACGACGAAGGAGTTGCTAATGAGGTTTTTCCATTTTCATCTTTTTTTCTAATCATATTGTCGCGTTAAATTTGTGCAATAACTCTTGAGTTTAACTTTTGCACGCAGCTATCGTTCCAACTCTGGACGAATCAAATGCAGGAGACTTTGAATTCTAAGAAGCAAGGCGATGCTGCTTTTCGGACTAAGGATTTTACAACCGCCATTGATTGCTATACGCAGGTAAGCCTATGATATCGATTATTTAACTCAAATCGTAACCGTTTGATTGCAAAAGCTTCTAGATTTTTTGATAGCTAGCATTATGAAATAGCTTGAGGCACCAAAATCTGGTATTTTTGAGAAAAAACATTAGGGGTAATTACAAAAAGTACCCTTGAGGTGTGATGTAATTACCCAAAAAAAACACAATTACAAAAATACTCCTAAGGTTTGATTTAGTGTTAAAAATAAGGGGCAAACTGTAATATTTTTATAAATGTGACGGTCTTTTTTTTTTGGCTAATGAGGGGATAAATGTAAGACAGTCAAGCCTCTGTGTGTGTGTGTGTGTGTTTTGTAATTTTGAGAGTTAATTAGGCTATTTAATAAATTAGGTCAAATATCAAGAGCGCTTTTTAATTAACCTGAAACATTAACTTTGCTAAACTTGGTCTGTGAAAATACCCAAAAAAAAAACAAAATACATAGAAATCACCCTGAGGTTTAGTTTAATTACACAAAATCCCAATTATCTTTCAACATTACAAATACCTGATTGACATTTGTTTATCTTTTTAAAATTGCATTTTTATGAAGAAGGTAGTTGTTAGGTAAGTATTATTGTAACACTTGGAGGAGGTATTTGTAATTTTGCAACACACTAATTGATTATTATTATTTTTTTATTTTTTTTGGTTATTAGGCTAAATCCGGGGTAGCTTTGTAATTATCTCCTCTTTTCCACCCTTTTTATTTTGGGCGCTCGCATAATGTTTGAGAAAATGACTGAAATATATCAATGTCGTGTTTCTTGCAGTTCATCGACGGTGGGACAATGGTCTCACCCACGGCCCACGCTCGCCGTTGCTTATGTTATCTGATGAGCGAAATGCCAAACGAGGCTTTGGGTGACGCAACGCAAGCTCTGGTGGTGTCACCGGAGTGGCCGACCGCGTTTCATCTTCAAGCAGCTTGTTTCTTTGCACTCCGGATGGAAAGTGATGCTCAACAATCACTCAGGGAGGCCACCAACTTGGAAGCCAAAAGAAACAGAAAGTGAAAATGAAAAGTGTATATAGATTTATTATTAATATTCCTTAATTTGATCCTTGCTGTATTTAAGTCACTCTGTCAAAGACTATAAGATTGATTATCTGCAATTGATTTCTAAGTAATTTTTTTTTTCAATTATGTTGAACTTGATCAGCTTTTCGTTTGCGAGTTTTGTGGAATGAATGTTCGTTATATTTCTCGATTCTCAACAATCGTTTCATTTACAATATTTTTTTCTGTTAATACGGGAAATTGGCCATTTATGTACAAAGAAAAAAAAAAAGAAAACAAACAGCCCTCGTTAAACTACTTGGTTAGTTACTTGGCCCAGTATTTTTCTCGGCACCAAGCAATGAAGCAATTTATTACATCTACCTGGGTGTACCTTATTAGGGTCTAACTATTCATTTTTAGGATTTAATTTTCTCAGTTATATATGATGATATTATATATGATGATATGTGATAAAAATTTAGAGTTTTAGATTTAGGATTTCAGTTATTTGTGATAATATATACCGGTTATATACGATGACATGTACTAATTATATGTAATGATAAATGCGATGATAAATTAAATTATTGAGCGCACTCTGCAAGGTGTGTCCACATTATAATGACTCAAGCAATGTAATGGTCCTAAGAAATGAAAAAAACATGACCAAAAATCATTTTTGTTACTGCCAAATGGCCAAAAATCTGCCAGACTGATGTTTTGATTCCCATGCATTTCGTGAATACGAAAATATAGTTTTCAGTTATGAATTCATCGTACATAATCGGACTTAACGCATTTAATCATAAAAATAGCATATATCAAGTGATTAGCAATTGGAATAACCAAAGCAAAATCGTAGAATAACAAATGGTTCTATATGTAAAACATAATTGAAGCGCCTCGCAAGAATGCTGAGAGTTACTAATCAGCTTCGAATTTTATCGCTCAAATTAACTCAATCCAGTGAAAACCATGTGTATTTAAAATAGTTGCAGCAAAATATACCCTTCACATTGGAGGTTGATTATTTCCGAGCAGTTGACCAACTAAGTTCGTCACCTGCATTAAATACATGAAACGAATGAAGGGTTTAAATGGTTGGATAGTCATCTCCTATTCCATCGCATATATGATTAGACACGTGCATTTTAGACAGAGTATGTGCAAAAGATCAAAAAAATGAAGTGATATTAATTATTTAAGTGATACAACTTATAGTGTGTCCTGAAGTCACCTGAATTTTGCAGGATAAAATGCAGTCCACACTAAACCAAAAACCACTTCTAGCTTTTAATTTAAAAATTGAGCTAAAATACATGTTTTTAGCATGATATAACAACTTGCTCGAAAATGTATCGGAGAATTCTATTAATATCACGCAAATAATGGTTGAAGCTTATGCAGACATATATGAAATCGTGTGAAAGCCAATCACTTACCAGCCAATACTTTGAAACACAACGGTCGATGCAACTGTTTTCTCCCATGTTTAACTCAGACTCCTTGTACCTAAAAGAAAAACACGTATTAAGCAGCTCCCATTAAGCAAATTGCACGATTCCTAGAACGCGTATCCTAAATTTGGGTTAAAAGTGTAATTGATTTGTGGATCAGAAAATAACATACTTGTTCTCCATGCATTTGCTGAAACATGTGTGCGTAAGCCTGAATTAAAAAAAAAAAAAAAAAAAAAAAAAAAAAAAAAAAGGGCATCATAGCCGAAAGTCAAAATCCAGTTATTCTACATTTTTATAAAGGGACTTTATTGAAGATTTTGCCTTTGGGGCATTTTTCACAAACACATTACGTACTTGTTGAACATGTCGACTCTGTACTCCATTCTCCTTCTCCATCATCCCAATAATCTGCACGAAAGCGAGAAAAATTTCTAAAACAACGAAAGCCATTATCGTGTGCGCCGATAGAGAAAGGCACGAAAGATTGCTACCTGTTCTTTCTCAAAGAGCAGAAGGGGCATTGGCGTTTTTTGCAGCCATTAGATCTGAAACAGAGAAATCGAGAGAGAGAAATGAGATTCAGTTACTCTAGGAATCAAAAATATGAAAATTCATTTCATTATGATAATAAATCTCACCGGAACAGTCCAAAAACACTTGAGAGAGTTAAACCCTAAATCGCGAGCAGCATTTAGGATTATTTTACGAATTGATACAGAAGTACGACAACGATGAGCGGCCCCACGTTGGAAAATAAATAAATTAATTAAATAGGTTAGTTTTTTAATTTTAATTTTTCTTAATTATGTTGAGGAATTAATTCTTGGGAATAATTCCTTATTTTGTTATTTGCCTTTCTTAGGCCCAAAATATATTAGGGAACTAGAATTAGGACTCTAGATTTGTTTCCTAGTATGTACAAGACTTTAATTATTCCTAATTGTGTTTAGGATTTGGTTTTAGGAATCTACCAATTTTAGGACTCTAGACTCTTCTATTTACAAGACAAAGCCAAGAGAAGAGGACACCTTCAATATTCTTACATTCACAATCTTTCGAGAAGGACACTTTTTATCGACGGGATTTTTGGAAGGAAGAAAGAGACCGAGACGCACGACGCACGGCAAAGCAAGGAAGGAAGAACACGACGTACTACTTGGAGCCAACGATCGTGATAAACAAGATCTTTGAAGTTGCGTGACCAACGGAGAAGATCTTGCCATTCCGGCAACAAGTATTTAGTATCAAGTTTCTTGATATTTAGTTTTCATATATTACTTTATAATTGTGTATTGAACGTGAATCGAAAGTAATATAGTTTACGGGTTTGTGCACCCAAGTTCACAAGTATTTACTTGTGAACTGATTTTGTTTAATCGTATTCTTATTTTTATTTTCCGCTGCACATTTATATTCTGCTCTGGTCGATGTTGATAAACTGATGTTGGTAACATTGATTAACAACATCGTAAATCTGGTCCTTATTTTTAAAARCATAGACCTTCTGTTTTTACAATTGGCATCTAGAGCGGGTTACTTAATCTTTTAAGTACTGATCCTTATTTAGGTACTATGGATACTTCGAGGAAGAAGAGAATTGTTGCTACAGAGGATGTTAATGATTTCGAGTCAACTGAACCTGATCCATCCTTATTTACCCATGTTGTATGGGACGACGATGTCCATGTTGGTTTGCTTGCAGACAACATCATGTGCCTGAATGCCGAGATCACTGATTATCAAGAGGAATACGAGCAGCTGAGTATTGACCACCAGAAAATGTTTMTCAGTTGGAGTAAACAGGTACTCAAGGCCAAAGATCTCGCAAAGGAAGTAGAAAAGCTAACCAAAGAAAAGGATGATCAGCTTGACATAATTATTCGCTTGGAAACGTCGCTCACCAAGAAGGATGTTGAGTTAGAAAAGGTGAAAAACGAGTTGAAGGAGGCCCAAAAAACCCTCACAAACCTCAACAAAGGCAAGGCCAAGGTGGATGAGATTCTGGAATCGTGTATCCCAAATTGTTTAAAACACGAGATTGGATACAAGCATGTTCAAAAGCCAAATTCAAGTCAAAAGGTGAAGTCGACCAAACGCCACAAGAGAAGAAGAAGACAATACGTGTGCCATCACTGTGGTGAACCAGGTCACATACGACCATACTGCTGGAAGCTTGTTGGCAAGCAAACTCATTTTAAAAGGTCYAAGCTGACTGCTGAATCCAATGTTGGTAACCGCGCTACCAACATCAATACCGACACCAGATTCAATCAAGTGTGGGTCAGGAAAAATAACATTAAATGCAATATGATCCATACCTCTCTGAAATCACATGTCCCTGGAGCCTGGTATTTCGATAGTGGATGCTCAAAGCATATGACAGGCTCAGAAGAACTACTTTCCAACATAGTCAGATTTCAAGGTGGAAAGGTAAAATATGGTAGAGGCGCAAATGATCAAATCATTGGCCAAGGAACTCTCCGTGTTCCCGGCGTCGTAACTCTGAAGAATGTGTTGTTGGTAGAAGGACTTACTGCAAATTTGATCAGCATAAGTCAATTGTGCGACGGAGGCTTTAGTGTCAAATTCAATCGTGCAAAGTGTGAAGTCTACAAGGAGAATGGGATTTGCATTCTCACTGGTAAGAGAACTTCTGATAATTGTTACCAAATCCAAAGTGATGCTTTTTGCAGGTTATCTCAATTGAGTGATGCCGAGGTGTGGCATCAAAAGCTCGGACATGTCAGTTACAAGATGATGGAAAGTTTGGTCAAAAAGGATGCTGTGATCGGACTACCTAAGCTCAACACAAAAAACATTACAGTTTGCAAGGCATGCCAAAAAGGTAAGAAAGTCAGGGTGCCACATCTAATAGTACAAAGTCTCACTACCTCATATTGTTTCGAACTCCTTCATATGGGCCTTTTGGGACCACTTGAAGTTGAGAGCCTTGGTGGTAAAAGGTATGTTCTTGTACTTGTAGATGATTTTTCCCGRTTTACTTGGGTAGAGTTTTTAAGAGAAAAATCTGAGACTTTCGAGACTTTTAAAAAACTTGCAAAAAGGTTGTGTGTAAGTTTTGGTGTGAGTATAGGTAAAATAAGGTCTGATCATGGGAAAGAATTTGAGAATGCATCTTTTTTAAAATATTGTTCAAAAGTTGGTATATCTCATGAATTTTCTTCACCCATCACCTCCCAACAAAATAAGATAGTCGAACGCAAAAATAGATCTCTTATAGAAATGTCTAGGACTATGCTTATTTCAAATGAGYTTACTAAACGTTTTTGGGCAGAAGCAATAAACACTGAATGCCATATAATTAATAGGGTGTATTTTAGACCTGGATCTTGTGTTACTCCCTATGAATTATTGATGGATAGAAAGCCAAATTTGAGTGATTTTCATATTTTTGGGTGCATTTGTTATGTGCTAAATGATAGAAATCATCTTGTTTCAAAGAGTGATAAATGTGTTTTCATGGGATACTCTCGAAATAGTCATGCATATAGAGTGTTTAATCTTAGAACGTGTTGCATGATTGAGTCGGTTAAAGTCAAGTTTGATGATTTGAGGAGTGGTTTTAAACCTGCTGAGGATGATGATCTGGTTTATGATCAAAATCCTCAAGATAATGTCACGGTTGCTGTAGATAAAAGTGCAGGTATTGAAAATAGAGATGCAGGTGCTGAAACCAGAAATTTGAGTGATGTTGGTAACAATGTTGACACCGAGATACCAACATCAGAACCAGTCCACAAGCGCCTGGTGCTGTGGCAACCTGGTTTATCAAACAAAGTAATTTGGGGTTTGGACAAACGGGGCAGAAAAACAAACCATGTGTTGGTACTGATGTTGGGAATACCAGAACCAACATCACTAGCAACATCTTCCTGAAAGGGCGCCTGCTAAGGGAGATCAATACCCGGGCTCCAGCCATGCGCTGACCACAAAAAAATGAAAACATCAACTAGAACTCGGAACTCAGCAATCATGCCTCGATTTCGAATCCCAAGAACAGCTCCTCAGCTTCACTCGCCAAGAACCTCGTGGAGATTGGTTCCATGTCTTCAATCTCGACGGCTTGAGACGGAGCCTCATCAGAACTAGCAGAGTGGTTGGAGGCAAAAGTTGACATTTGTGCACTGGCAGATGGAACATTGTCGGAATCGAAGCTTGGAGGAGAGGCGGGATTTTTCTGTGGGGGATGTTGGTTTCAGTGTCACAACACCATAACCAACATGGGCTGACATGACAGCTTTGGACTGCTTCTTTTCTCTCTTTGGGTGAATTCGATATCCTACAAAAGATTGAAAACAACTACAAACAAAAAATCGAGTGTCGTAGGGGATGAACCCCTCTCTTTCTCAAAATATGACACACGATCTCTATGCTTTAAATAGCCCACTATCTCTTTTAAAAATCACAAATCCCAACTACACATTAAAACCGAGATAGAGCTAGACTTTTATAAACCATCACCATAGTTGAACAAAGCCTTTTCCAAAGCAATTTTTCACTCGCCAAATTAATCTCTTATTACCTGTCCAACCATCCGATTACAACTCCACTGAAACACGCGGTTAGCAAGATTCAAAAAGAGGATTAAGAGAATTCAAGATAGACAAAAACACAAGAAACAAAACGCACAGCAAGATGGCATCTTCACAAAGTATGAATGTCTTACGGGATGCCTAAAAATCATGACCTAAAAGGTTAAAACAGAACACATTATGATTTCAGTGTTTTGATCCAATGTTGGTTTATAATGTTGTTAGTAATAATAAGCAACCATTGGATCAAAACACTGAAATCATAATGTGTTCTGTTTTAACCTTTTAGGTCATGATTTTTAGGCATCCCGTAAGACATTCATACTTTGTGAAGATGCCATCTTGCTGTGTGTTTTGTTTCTTGTGTTTTTGTCTATCTTGAATTCTCTTAATCCTCTTTTTGAATCTTGCTAACCGCGTGTTTCAGTGGAGTTGTAATCGGACGGTTGGACAGGTAATAAGAGATTAATTTGGCGAGTGAAAATTGCTTTGTAAAGGCTTTGTTCAACTATGGTGATTGTTTATAAAAATCTAGCTCTATCTCGGTTTTAATTTGTAGTTGGGATTTGTGATTTTTAATAAGAGATAGTGGGCTATTTAAGCATAGAGATCGTGTGTCATATTTTAAAAAAGAGATGGGGAGTTAATTTTTAACTTTACTTTGTTCATCCTCTTCTTATCTATTGCTTACAAATTTTCCATATTGACAAAGTTAAGGTTTTTACTTTTTCTTTCTCCAAAGTTAAGGTTCGTCCCCTACGACACTCGATTTTTTGTTTGTAGTTGTTTTCAATCTTTTGTAGGATATCGAATTCACCCAAAGAGAGAAAAGAAGCAGTCCAAAGCTGTCATGTCAGCCCATGTTGGTTATGGTGTTGTGACACTGAAACCAACATCCCCCACAGAAAATCCCGCCTCTCCTCCAAGCTTCGATTCCGACAATGTTCCATCTGCCAGTGCACAAATGTCAACTTTTGCCTCCAACCTCTCTGCTAGTTCTGATGAGGCTCCGTCTCAAGCCGTCGAGATTGAAGACATGGAACCAATCTCCACGAGGTTCTTGGCGAGTGAAGCTGAGGAGCTATTCTTGGGATTCGAAATCGAGGCATGATTGCTGAGTGTCGAGTTCTAGTTGATGTTTTCATTTTTTTTGGTCAGCGCATGGCTGGAGCCCGGGTTATTGATCTCCCTTAGCAGGCGCCCTTTCAGGAAGATGTTGCTAGTGATGTTGGTTCTGGTATTCCCAACATCAGTACCAACATGGTTTGTTTTTCTGCCCCGTTTGTCCAAACCCAAATTACTTTGTTTGATAACCAGGTTGCACAGCACCAGGCGCTTATGGACTCGTTTATTGAGGTCCTTTTGCTTTCAGAACAAAAAGGGGAGAAGAATGTAGAAGACGCTGGTTCGTATTTATTTAGGGGGAGTTTCTAATGTAGGGGGAGTTTCTAAATTCAGGGGGAGTTTTTACTCTTTTGATCATTTTCATGCGTCTTGGGTATTTTGTCCATAAAGGCAAAAGGGGGAGATTGTTGAGGATATAATTCTTGGGAATCTACCAATTTTAGGAATCTATCAATTTTAGGACTCTAGAACTCTTCTATTTAAGACAAGACAAAGCCAAGAGAAGATGACACCTTCAATATTCTTACATTCACAATCTTTCGAGAAGGACACTTTTTATCGACGGGATTTTTGGAAGGAAGAAAGAGATCGAGACGCACGACGCACGACAAAGCAAGGAAGGAAGAACACGACGTACTACTTGGAGCCAACGATCGTGATAAACAAGATCTTTGAAGTTGCGTAACCAACGGAGAAGATCTTGCCATTCCGTCAACAAGTATTTAGTATCAAGTTTCTTGATATTTAGTTTTCATATATTACTTTATATTTTGTATTGAACTTAAAAGAAAGTAATATGGTTTTCGGGTTTGTACACCCAAGTTCACAAGTATTTACTTGTGAACTGATTTTGTTTAATCGTATTCTTATTTTTATTTTCCGCTGCACATTTATATTCTGCTCTAGTCGATGTTGATAAACTGATGTTGGTAACATTGATTAACAACATCGTAAATCTGATCCTTATTTTTAAAATCATAGACCTTCTGTTTTTACAAATTAGATTTTCTTTTTTAGGTCGTCTTTCGTAATTCCGCCCTTTTTATTATTCATTATTATTATTATTATTACCAATCATTTTCGGGTGGAGATGAACAGAACCAAAAGCAAGCACTATGATGTCACCACCATCCCTCCTTTCAACAAACTGGCATGATTTAAAATTGGACGGGCAGCAATTTGTATCATATGGAGATTTGCATGTCGTGTTGCTTCTTTGATTTCTAAATTATAATAACCCAACACACTTATTTATTTGTGTTAAATATTTCAACTCCAACCTAGTTATCATATCTGGTGGCGGGGCGGCTTGGGTTCTCGTACTCCACACTTTTTCTATAGTGTGCAAGTTTTTTTTTTTTGGTATTGTGATTGGGAATTTTATATTATATAGTATGTAATTAAAATTTAAAAAAATTATTTTAGCAGGAATTAAAAAATTACATAGTTCATACTATTAATGTAGACTAGTATGATTTTACATAAAATAAACTCACGATATAGTATGTAAATTATACCTTTAAATGATCGGTAATTTGAAATTTTGTAAGTGTATGAATATTAGTATGAAGTTCCAAGATAAAACATGAATACTTGGCTATAAATGATCGATAGTATGGAATTGTGCATGTATGATGAATATTAGTATGAAATCTATTAAATAGTATAAAATTTTACAATGTAATATGATATTTGATCGGTGAAAGTAACAATGAGCAATATGAAATTAATATAGAAAATGTGAATTTTGTTTGAACTAAATTTGGGAGAAATAATTTTTTTTTGAAAGGAATGCTTAGTGATTAAAAAGGGTAACTTAATACTTTTGTTTAGTAATTTATATTAAATGGGAAGCTTGAGTTTTTATGTATTTTTTGGGATAATGTTTAACTATATGAGCAAATGATCAGTGCCCCGTTATTTATTAAAAAAATAGTTCAAGTAAATCCAGGTAACTCGTGTTTTAAATGATTTATTCTAATCAAAAAGTTATATTTACATACATTGAGTGTATATATGTGTGTGTGTGTGAAATAGAGAGAGGGAGAGAATGCAATAATCATTAATGACTAATATGACTAATGTGCATTTGCACTAATTCTAAGTATGCATTTCAATCAATTGATAATATCATACCTAAAAATTTATATTTATGTACAATAGTACATAAGATAATACACAAATTATGTATGAGAAGATACGCAATATAAATTATCTAAATTTTAAATTCACAAAAAGTAAAAAAAAAAAAAAAGTAAGTATTGTTAAATTTTTTTTTATTATAAAATAATAATCAATAAAACAATTAAAACATCATTATTAATTAAATGTAATGCACGTGAGCAAAGATGACATCATTATCCTCAAATCTAATAGATGTGGTTCATTTTCAATTTATTTCCTAGATGAACCATTATCTCTCCCTCTATATATATCTATGTATTTTATATACGGGTGACTTCTCGTGAGAACCATCCTCTAGGTGAGAATTGAGAAACCAATCTTAGGTATCCAAAATTTTTGATCCAACAATGCTTATTGATGTAAATATAAATGGTAAATGATAAATATTTAGAGCCTATTTATTAAAGTCATGCCCTTTGAAGAGGTATCTTCGACACTTTCATTTTTCCCAAAATCTATAATTGCAGAAATCTCGTCCACCTCCAACCCTTGAAAACACGACAAAACATGGAGACTTGTAAAATCTTACCATCCAAAAGCATAATCTCGAAAAAAAACCTCATAAAAACCTAGAATACATTGGTATTTTCAAGCATTTTGAAGCCAATCAATTGTATACCCAGACGTCGTCGTTTGGTATATGCATACGCTGTCCATTGAGAATTCAACGATAGGGTATTATTTTAGGCACGCTAATAATCATCGAACTAAAGGTAAGGTTCATCAATTTATTTCTTCTTTGTTGCTGATTTTGATTTTGAGGTGGTATGCTTGTGCATTGTATGAATGCCGATAGATTAATTTCGTTTTGTCATGACCATTTATTTCGTTTTCATTTTGAAAATTTGAAGAAAAAAAAAAGTGAAAAGTGTTTTTTTTTTTTTTTGAAGAAAGAATAATTATTTTTTAAGAGTGAATAAATATAAAATGAATATGCAATAATTAAAGTTAACTCAATATAAAAATAGTAGTAAAATAATAATGTGAGAGGGGAATATTAAAAATTGTGAAAATTATATAATAATTATTAGCGATTGAATAATTTATTTAGAAAAGAAAAGATCAGAGTGAATGACGAGAAAAAAAATAAAAATGAATTGAAAATATAATTTTTAAATAAAATAATAATAATAAACTGAAACTGATTTTGTTTTTCTTTTCAAAATGAAATGTGGTATCCACGTACTCTCTCTGGATCATGCGGGCCGTTTGGTTTCCGTCCAAGAGAATCTTTTGGGTTTGCTACAAAAATCTTACAGTTGGACCAATACTAGTTTTCTATAATTTTGGAACGATTTGACGCCTTCTAACTTAAGGGCATTTGAGTCTTTTAAAAGCTCCCTATTTTCTGAACATACAGGTATAAGAGAGTTTTTTTTTAGTTCTAAGACTAACTACTGTATATAGTCTAAATGTTTTTTTTTTTAAATAATTTTCACTGAAGAATATATATGTTCGAAATTGGCATCATAGAAGTGGCGAGAGCCACAGGATCATCTAAAATGAAGTATTTATTAAATGATTACACAACATAACTATGATGGTATGTTGAAGTGGAACAGCCATGATATTACAAAAGCAAACACCATACAAGCAAGCATAAAATTCAAGAACCGATGCCCGTTTAAGCATCTTCGAGCTGCTGCACCGGACCGTCCTGATGCGGTCGATCCAACAGTGCTTATCTCACCGGCTTGTTGTCCAGACTCGATATCACTAGGCCCAATTACATTTTGTGCTATTGAATTACAAATTTCACAAACTCTGCAATCGAACATCAGACATCAATATCAAAAGGCATAAAAATAAACAACTCTGAATCTTGTGTGTATTTTGTCTGAAATATCGAGATTGTCGGGAAAAAAAAAAAGGAAATTTTGAATCTCCGGCAATTTTGAAATTAAATATAAGGTGGTTTTCATTTATCCCAAGCAAAATTTAAAAAATAACCAAATTTACTAAAACTCCAATTACCCTCGAACACAATGCAGAACCAAGCAACACAGGGGAGGGGACCCATTATGCAGAACAAAATAAGTAAAAAGGCATTAAATTTTAAAACCAATTACATTTATGGTATAAAAGAATCTGCACCCCCAAATAAATAAATAAATAATAATAATAAAATCTGAACAAACCATAACATCAACCAAAATTAAAATAAAATTGTCCTAAAAAAAAAAATAAATCAGATTTACTCACTTGTTTCCTTTGATTTTGAACCAAGTTTCAGCACAATGCTTATGAGCAGCAGCAAGATCATCCTTACAAGAACAACCCAAGTCAATGGCAACCCCAGAAGAAGAGGCTGGGCCAGGGCTACTACTAAATAAACTCAACTGACAAATCCTACATTCTCTCTCTACTTTCTCAGAATCAACCTTATTCTCACCACTTTCTACGTCCACTGAACAATCACAAGGATCGGCGTCTGAGAAAATAGGGCTTCCATCCTCCTCCTCATCATCATCATCACCGGTTGAGCCGCCGTTTTCGGCGGAGCTCCGGCGGCCGGATTCTATGTCTGTATGGGGCATTTCTGAAGTTGCCATTTTGGGAAGACCCAGATACTTAAAACGTGATTTGAGGCGGGAAAAGCTCGGAAAAGCCTTCAAGATAGAATTTTTGAAGCACGCATTTTATGAATTATCTTGTGTGTGTGATTTTTTTAGAATAAAAAAGCTAGATTTTTGAGGAGGAGACAGGGCAGTAAAGGTATTCAAGGTTGAATCGTGAGATTTAGTTTTATTTATTTTACAACTATTTCTCATATTTATATGCTCAAGATTTAAAGTTTGGATTTACATAGTTATATTGACAGTACAAAAAATAAATAACCACCAAGATATTTAGAGAATTAATGAATGGAATTGGGCTTCTTCCTCCCCCCTCCTCAAACTGTTTATGATTTTATTATATGTAAAAATCATGGGTATACGACGAGTACTTATAATATTGGTATTAAAATACGCAATGTGTTAATATTTAAGAATACGAGCGATGAATATATACATATAAAATATTAAAGTTATATATATTCATATTATTGAGAATGTAGCTATAATTAACTAAAAAAATTACAAGTTCATACTATTCAAATTTCAAATGCGATAGGTCACAAACACACAAAACAAGTAAAATATTTATGCTATAAAAACTTATTTTCTTTCTTAGTTAAAACTTATAAACATTAGTAATACTAAATTATCAACTGTCATCAATTATCACCAAGTTTGAGATTCCATTTTTTGATTAACAATTTTTATGTACGTCTTTTTTTCAAATCCAGATGTCGAGGAGGTGATTATATTTTTATAAAAAAAAATGGACATATTTATTGGTACATATATTAATATATATTCGCAAAAGTGTTTTATTTAATACTCGGTACGATTACGACTTCCTAATATAAGTATTCGCGCTTCATAGAGCTCCACACAGTACATCTGATGGTAATATACAAGCCTAATGCTAATAATTGTCTAGTTTTATTTCATTTTTGGGTGAAAATATTTTGTTTGAAATTTAGGGGCTCAACGAATATTAAATAATAAATCCAACAAAATAGGTAGAAAAAAACGCATGTCTTGTTTATTGTTTTATTAAAAATATGTCGGCCTAAACTCGACTTGTTAAGGAAGATATACTTTCGCATATGTTTTTTCTCTCTCTAAAAATGTCAATCCATCATTCTCTTTGAAGAGTTATTTATAGATTTTTCCAAAAAATCTAACAGACACGTGTCATTTATCCATTGGCTATTGAATTACTTTGGAAACGAGAAAACCAAAATACTAACTCTACTTACGCGCTTTTCACCGTCTTATAGTCGATATCATCTCATGTTATAGTCGATTCCTCCTCGATATCTAATATCAAGGATCAGGTCGGCTTGACCGAGTTGTCATTACAAAGAATTAAGCTGAGTGGATGAAATGACTCAGTAATCAAACATGAGTCGACCTCATATTCTCATATCATTTCAGAAGCAAACCCAATAAAGTGTTAGTGAGCATAACCAAGCAGCTTGGTCAAGCCCTTAGTTCATCAGCTCGGTCCTGACATCTATCAGGTTGCCCCAACATCCATCAGGTCAGCTGATCCAAACTTTTGTGCACCCCTTTTTAATTAATTTAAAAGCACGTCAGTTTGCTCGCAAGAGTACGAGGTACTTGTAGGGTGATGAGTTTGACTCGAGTCGTATCTCTCGAGGAAACAACTGTTCGGAGTTTGAATGTTTTTCTCAATTTACGAACTAGAATAAAATACATGTACATTTGGGATTTTAAAAAAATTGAATTGATCATTATGAACTAAAGCAATAATTAAACTAAAACTAATTAAACTAATTACTTTAAACTAGATTATCAACTACGAGCTATAATTAAACTATCAATAATACGCAACCATAAATTAAACCTAATTAACGAATCTAAGAGTATAAACGTAAGAAATTATCACTAAGCAATGCATCATATGAACCTAAGAACGAACAACTAAACATTCATCAATCGCATAAATTAACTAAAGTAATCCAATATCCAAGTATGAAACGATTAAACTAATTAAACTAGAATTAACTAAACGATTAAATAAGAAATTAACTAAGCAATTAATTACGAAATTAACTAAGAGTTTAGAGTACTTATTGGAACTAATGAAAGCAGTAAAAAGCTCCAGTTATTCCGGAGTTGCACGTCGATCTTGGGCGAAGATTGAATCCCGAACGCGAATTCGATATTTTGGACGCGTTGTTCTTCGATCCTTAATCTCCATCTTCAAATCTCGTTATGAGATGTAGAATCATGTTATTGTAGGCTAAGGAACCCTAGGTAGTCGTGTCTCTCTCCAAAAATCCGAAATATGGAGGGTTTATATAGATATTGCAAGTCTTGGCGCACAAGAAACCCTAAAATTCGAATTCTGGGCCGTCGCGTCGACGGTGCGTCGACTGACGCGTGCCGGTGCTCGGCGTCGCCGCTGCCTGGGTGTGCGCGTCGACTGACGCGGGCTTGCATCGACGCTTCAGAAAGTTGCGTCGACCTTGCGTCGACTGACGCCCCTTCAATCGACGCTTCAGAATGTTGCGTCGACCTTGCGTCGACTGACGCCCCTTCAATCGACACTTCAGAACGTAGCGTCGGCAGTGCGTCGGCCTTGCGTCGACTGACGGGGACCATGGCTCGCGTCGACGGAGCATCGACGCTCGCGTCAGTCGACGCGACAGAGCGTCTGTCTCCGTTTCTCGATCTTTTGCTACTCGTTTCACCGGAAAGCTCGTTCTCATATTCTCGAACATCGAACTTCGTCTATTACGCACTGAACTCTTTTGGTTACTTAGCTGTAAGGTGAAAACAACGAAATATCACCTACTTGCATCAATTACGATTAATATACGGTAAAATAAGTCAGAACTATAAAAATATGAAATTATGCTTAAATTGTCCAACTTATACCAAAAACAAATAGAAAAACGTACTAAAATACTAATAAAAATAAGGACAAATCTACTCTAATCATCATCCATGTGGTTGCACTTCTTGGTCAACCACTGCGCACGTGACTGCCTTGCACACTCTGTCGGTAGCTGGCCGAAACTTACGCAAAACCTGGTCAGCATGAGGTATCCTGGTGTCACGGGCGGTGGACGATTCAACTTAAGTATGACACTTGTGTGCAATCAAGTCAGCTTGGCCAAGCCGGATCAACCACAAGGTTGCATATCCTGGGCGGAGGCTGTCACGTGGAATTGGTTGGGGTGCGAATCATGTGCGGAAATGGGTTGGCCCCCGTCAAGTTGGAACGACCACGTGATTGCGCCTCCTGGTTGACGGCTATCGCACAGGACCAGGTTGGCTTCACGTGTTTCCATACAGTTGTCCAGCATTTAAGGTGTAGTGGTTTGCCAATCGAGGTGCAAGGGTCCGCCGGTCATGCGCAGTCATTCAACAATCAAGATTCCAGCCAACATCTCCCTACTAACTAGATCTGCTGGATGAGACTAGTTAGAGGAATGGGCAAGTAGTCACTTCCAGAGTGAATGAGTGCAGCAAAGTCTCATTCAATGCGTTCAATGGAGGATACCACATACTGTGTGCTCGTCAGCGTATCTTCGGCCCGATTGACGATTGTTAGCTTTAGGTCGGATTGTGCCTGTGCTTGGTTGGCCCAATGTACTCGTTCCAGTTCGGCTCGATCTGTTACATGCAGGTTGTCTTGGCCTTTCGACGTGTCGGCTATTCTTTTGAGTCACGACTATTTTGACTATATGGCCAATTTTTTGCCAGTGGTGCGGCCTACATGTGGACCTGATTCGACCATGTGTTCCTCATATATTTATATAGTTTTCCAGGTTAGGTCGACTATCAAACATATCCATTTGGTTATAAATTTTATTTTTTACTTAATATTAGTGGGGTGTTTTGTTGGGAGTTTGAGAAGTGGAAATGAGAATGAGAATAAAGTGGTGCTTGATTTTGCACATCTATAATGTAGATTTTCCATTTATGGAGAATGAACCATGCTTCCACAAACTCGTACACATTCTCACTCTCCACTAATTTACCTAAAATAGCAGGAAGGTTATACACAATGGGTGAAGATTCTATTGCACCCACGTGGACACCTGTGCCACATTTGATGTGATATTGACTGATTGGTCATCTCTATGGTCCATATTATTGGGGGCACACCAAATTTGTAATCAAGGTCAGTGGGCTCTTTATTGGGCCCCATCCGAAATGAATCGAGTGTTCATTATTGGGGGTCGACCAGATTTGTAATCAAGCTCGGTGGGCTCTCTATTGGGCTCCACCCAAAATGAATCGAATGATCAATCAGAACGTGTCATCAAAATGTAGCACGGGGTTATGACACTCATGTGGGCGTCATAAGTTTGTGTCATTGACATAACACACGCCGGTTGGTGAAGTCGAATGAGCCCCAACTAAAGACCGAATAACCTTGCAATGAATAATTATTCATTAGAATTATGATAAGAAAAATATTTAATCATTCAAACAAGACAGGCTTATGATTATTTCAAATAATTTAAGAAAATATTGGTTAATTAAATATTATTTTTTTATTCTATGCCTTTATGAGTAATTATTTATTTATTCATTATTTACTTGATTTGTTTAATTTCATCTAGGTAAGTTGAGTAGCGTAATTATAATATAATTAAGTTGATATATATATATATATAATATAATAATGAAAAAGAAAGGTAATACTCATTCGGTTCATAAAATATATGCGAGCAGAGAAAAGCACACATAATAAGAAGACAAGATAAGTTTAATTAGGATTGTGAAGGTTTTTTCAGTCATTCCTAATTTACTCTTAACTTTTTGACCGTCTCAATAAATAAAGTAAAGTAAATATGATTTTTTTAATCTTTTATGCGTAATTATTATTTTTTCAAAACAAAAATAACTATCTATGTGGATAGACGAAAATAGAAAAGATATTTATCTTTTATGAATCGAGAGTAATAAAATTATTATTTTGAAATAATCAAAATCTCAACTAAATATATAATCCTTCCGTCCGGAAAAGATAGGCGGGTAGACAAAAATACTGAATTTAAGAAGATAAAATGATTGTAATTGGAATTGTAAAATTTTTGCTATTTTTCCTACTTTACCTTTAACTTTTTAGTATTTCAATAAATAAAGTAAACTAAATAGGCGTGTTTTAGTCTTTTTTGGTATTCTAACTTTTAAAAAGGAGACATGACTATATTTTTCGGATGAAAAACATACCCTATCTTTTCATGAGAGAGAGACTATTTTTTTAGACGAGTGAGTACTATTTAGTTATGTTAACCAAAATTTGATGTAAATATCATTACTTCACGGATGATTTCATAAATAGCTGTATATATTACTTCCCGCCCGCTCAGTATTGTCATCGTCGTAAAGTAGTTACAGTTTTTGACATAAATTAGTAGATGAGGTATAGTAGTTGAAATTTAGGAGATGCAATAATTTATAATCATGGAGTAGGTCACATAATTATAAAGCCTAGAGAGTAGACTTGAGGTTTTTTTCCGTCTGTGCAATAAATCAAAGTCACGTGGCTATACAACAACATATGGGGCCACTACAAGTAGCAAATCTCGGCGTGACATAATCGCTGTAGCTTTGAATACCCTGTGACTCACCATGGCTGGACCTGGACCACTCACTCACTCCATGCCGTAAAATAGTACGAATTGAACTGAAAATCAAAGTTGGGCCACCAAATACCAAATCCAATTAAAACGATGTTTGTACTTTCTGATCGCTCCATCTCACAATTAGAGTATCTGCATCGAGTGGCCATTTGGAGCAAAAATGGCGTAGCCAGAATAATTAATGAACAAATTTAATAAAATACACAATTTTAAAAAGTTATATTATTTAAGAAAGATACGTTAAGTTTCAAATATGAAAAAGAAAAAAGATCAAGAAATGAAGAAACTTAAAGAAATAATGTAAATATGAAATTTAAACAATAACGAACGAGGAATAAAAATGAGAAGATTACACATTTGTCCCTCCACGTTAGAACTCTTACACTTTTTGTTTCATAAAGCGCAATGTGGCCTCTCGTATTAAGATTTGAGTAGAAAACATCTCTTAAGAATCAACTATCGCATATGTATTTCAAAAGCTCAAAATATAAACCTATTGGTGCGATCAAAAGGGTTAAAAAGAAAATCTTCTAGTCAAACCAAAAGGATAAAAAATTATTTAAATTTGACTAAAAGTGAATTACAGGATAAAATATACAATTTCTAAAGATTCGAAGACAGATGTATAATCTTCTCATCTTTATTCCTTCGGAACCATGTGGCTACGCCACAGGATAGTTGCGCAATGGCAGCCATCGAAGAGAAGGTTAACGTTGAAGTTAGAGAGTGCATTTTCACGGTTAGGTCACCATCGTAATTTTTTCATAAAGCATAGTTTTTTAATGTAACTTGCACATTCACCCATTTTGAAGTGATATTAATATTGCGTTTAGACAGAGGTGGAGCTAGAAGTTTATATTAGAGGGGGTGACATCAATTTTTTATACGGTATATTAATTACGAAAACATAATAATCATGGGTTCTAAATAATATATTACCCGAAAATGAGATCGACTACATGTTAGAAGTATGGGTGACAAATGAATCAAATTGTTCGATACTCGATTTGAGATCAATCGTTAGAATCTTATTTGAGCTCGTGGTTAACGATCTAAGTTTGACCACACGCGGTCTTCCATTCGATAAATTATGAAGACTGGTTCGAGCTCAACTTGTTAGTAAAATGACAATTAATCGTGTGTAAGAATATCAAACTACTTTAATTCGATTCGTTTTTCACACGGCAAAAACTCATTCGAGCTTATTTCTATTAATAAAAAAAATAAGCTCAAACACTGTTTTTATGGCTCGAAATACATTAATAAATTTTGAAATCTTTTATGTTCGGTTCAAAACTTGAAATAGATTCAACAAGTTTGAATTCGGCTTGCATTGATTCATTTGTACCCTGATTAGAAGAGTAATTGTCATTGAGCGATATATATTTTTTTTTCCAATTCTTACATAGATATAATACACACACACACAAACTGAGCGGTGGCCAAAACCACTCATGTGATTTTGCCTCAGCAGAGCGGCCATCCGATTTTGTCCACAGCTCCAAGATCCAACAGACGGTGATCCGAAGCGGCTACTTATGGGCCCCGCCGACATAATCTCATCCTTTTTTTTTTTTTAATTTAAGGAAATCAGAAGGATTCAAGAAAAAAAATAATAAACAAAAATCGAAAACAACATTTAAGAGTTTAAAAATATAAATGGTTGTTTTTATAATCTATTATTTTTTAAATCAAAATAAATACAACAATTAATTAATTTTGAAAAAATATATAAAAAATCAAAAACATCATTTAAAATTCAAAAAATAATATAATTAAATTTTTTTATGATCCATTAAAAATAAATACAATAATTAATTAAATTAAAAAAATACTTAAAAGATAATCGAAAACAACATCTAGAAATTTGGAAAATATAAATAGAAAACAGAAAATTTATAATCTGTAATCTTTAATTTAAAAATAAATATAAAAATGAAATTGAAAAAATATTAAAAAATTCAAAACAAATAGGATTTTTTTTAATAAAAATATATTTTCTAAGGTTTTTAATTATTTAATTATTTTTAAGATTTTTAATCATTTTTAATGTTCATAATATCTTGTTTTTCATTTTTATTAAAAATAGAATAAATAGAATAATATAATTATTTCTGCAATATTACCTTCAATCACTGCTGACATCGTTTTGCTCATATGACTTCTCTAATTCATTTTACTATTGTTCATGCTCTTATTATTATTTTGGGTGTCATATAAAAATAAAAATTATTATCATAGGTATTTTTTTTCCACTTAACTAAACACATATTTAATAATTTTAAATTTCATTGCTTCATCTACTCAAATGAACTTTTACGCAAAACAATTAATTAGTCATATGAATATAAATGAATAACGAAATATTTTAACTATATTAATCAATATATTCTTGAATGTTTTGTGGGACAAGAGAGTGTATATTATTTTGTAATTACATAAATTAAGTTAACAATAATATTGAAGTTATGAGTATAATTTTTATTTGTAATGCTTATAATATTAGTAATAAAATGAATAAAACTTAAAAGGAAAATTGAAATATAACCTTTTTTTCTTACTTGGGTTTCATTTTCCAAATTGATTTTGGTTTGATTCAATTCGAGAACCTTGAACTTATTCCTCCATCCTCTCTATACATTTAATCCAGAATAATAAGATATTTGTCAATAATTTATATATCTAAGGATATCTAAGGATGCTGTACGTGGTACAATTAAATATTTCTTAAAAAGATAAAACAAAGAACATTAAACCTTACGGAAGAAGGAAAAGGGACAAGAAGGATATGAGAATTACTCTCAGTGAAGTTATTATTTATGGAAATAGTGGATTGAAATGAACCCAATTCAATAGAATCAGTTTTCGACTATCGAATGAATCAAGTCTATTGCACCAATTAAGCAGGCCAATTGAGCTTCTTAGGTGGGCCTACTGTTATTTGGCCCAGGGGTAATATACTAATAATCTGGGTCTCAGTTAAAACTATTTTTTTGGCCCTTTTAAGTTTTTCTCCAAACAAAGAAAAAAAGACCAATAAATAAATAAATAAATAAATAAGTATATGGCTTAGTTAAGAGAGTGGTTTTGATAATATTACACAAGATTGGACAGGTTTTATTTTTCTTAATTCAATTTTAGTTTATGATGGGATTTTGCTTTATATACCAGTGATTTCATTTAGTTTGAAATATTGTTGTTCATGATTTTCTTAATTTTCTTTTGGTGCTTGTTTGTTAGGAATAAATAATAGGAAGGAGCAAAAATTGTATGAGAAATATAGGCATTTTTTTTCTTCTCAACTTTAATTCTCAATTTAGTCCCAATCAGAGGTACTACCAAAAAAAAAAAAAATAAAAAAATAAAGAAGGTACTTTCCAATTACTGGAGTTATTCAAATGCTCCGTTGCAATTCAATAAAATGTCAAGTTGCAGTGAGTTTTATATTTCATAGAGAATTGTTGGTTGTTTTGTTTAGGACCATTCTCATACATATTTCACCCACCAATTATTTAGCTGTGTTAGGCCATTTCCAGCAGTGCACTGGAATAGCGATTGAACGCTAAAATAACACAGGAAACCAACTCCAGCAATGCGCTGAATTCTGCGCTAATTTGATGATTGTGTACAGTGCAGCGCCAGAAATAGCGCTGCACTATTCTTGCGTTATTATTATTATTATTATTATTATTATTATTTATTATTATTTATTATTATTATTATTATTATTATTAATATAATATTTATATATATATATTATATAATAATATATATTGTTCTTAATATATCTATATGTATAATATATATATATTTATATTATATATATATATATCTTTTTATGTTATCTTTTTTATGTAATATATATATTATTTTTAATTTAATGTAATAATAATAATAATAATAATAATAATAATAAGTGTAAAAAAATTAAAAAGACAACACATAAAATTACAATCTAAAAAGACAATAACTTTTTAATAAGTATTATTTTGCCAATTTTGAATTAAAAATGTATTATTTATTTAATAATACCTTACAAAATAATATAAGATTAAAAAATAGAAATAAAGAATATACTGGAATATTATTTTTTTAGTGCAAAATTTAGTGTAAACTGCTGGAGTTGTTGTGCAGGTTTTGCACTATTTTATTGCAGATTCTGCTGTAAAATAGTGCAAACTGCTGGAGATGGCCTTAGTTTTCTTTTATTTTTGTTGGTTTCTCTTCTCAGTTACCAAGGCCGTTAGTTTTATTAATTTTCTAATTAAAGCAGTCTAATTGTTATGTACTCGGCTATGCTTGTAGAGGATTTCAACAGAAAGAAACAACAGATGAATAACATTGCCGTATCTCAAGTTTAAAATGATTTGATTTGAGTTTGGTGTGTTTGCTTTTATTTATTTATTTGTTTTTCTGTTCTAAAACATTGATTCTTTTTTGTTAGTTTGGTTGAGTTCCTAACTATTTGTTCTAAGTATTTTCTTAAATCCTTGAATGAGTTAGTTTTCTTTTCGGTTTTTCCAGTAGTTTTGATTTCACATTTCTGCTTTCGTTGTTTGTTTCAGGTTGGTGTAATTGCAGGTTGCTTACGCCTCACTTATTTCAGGTGATTCTCTTCTAATTGCACTGACATGATTTTCCAGATTCAATTATTTTTTTAAGCTCATTAGAAAAATATATGAGTTAATCAATTTTCTAAATTATATTTTAATTCATGTTGACTGATGAAAATTAGAAAGCCCCGACATGCCTTAACTCGTTGGATAAATAGAAGGCCAGTATTTTTTCTCACACGGGCAAATATCTTTCTAATTAAGCCATATAGTTGTTGATAGGATTTTTATGTCAATCACGTGGATTAAAATTCTATTAATTGTTTTATTTTATTTAGTGTTATTTGTCTTTCTGAACACTTGCGTTAGTTAGAATATTTAGTGAACTAATCTATTAATTGTTTTGTTTTATTTAGTATTATTTGCCTTTCAGGGCACTTGTGATAGGTAGAATGTTTAGTGGATTAATCTAGCAAATAAATAGAGTCATCACTTAAAAATTTATGAACAGTGGTTTGAAGGATATCCCAACCATCTATATATGGATGAAGATTTACCATGCTGATTATGCGAAATTTCAAGAATCATACTCTTGGATTATTCTTCTGCTGATTGAGTGGAGGTTACTGTCATGAATCTTGATTGTTCGTCGTCGTCAGAGGGAAAGAAAGGAGATTTATGGTTTGTCGAAATGGGGATCGGGCCTTGTCCAGATTTCAATTGTTGAGTAGCGGGTTCTTATCCATTCGATTCAAGGGTTTTGATCGGGTACCACTTTGAGGGAGTGCGGACTCGTGGCATTATGTTAGGCATTGCAGTTTTAATTTTAATTTAGATACCCACTTGTTTTTACTATTTTGTCTTTATTTGGCTTATTATTGGTAGTTACCGGAATTAATGGATCAAGCATTGCTAATGCTGGTTCCCCCCTTTTGGGTGAACAATATGTAATACAGAGAAAAAGGCAAAAAGACATAATAAGAATTACAACTTATTCATAATCTTTCTTTCTCTCCTAGTTTATTTATTTATCCCTCATTTACTCATCTAAGAATCTGAAATTTACACAACAAATACACAAAATTCCCAGGAAAAATTACAGGAAATTCACCAATCTTAACAATTGGTATCCCAGAGCCTTTGATCTTCCACCATGGCAGAAATTACCCGTTTCAAGGACCTACAAGAAGCCAAAAAAAAGATTAGATCGTATTCTTCAAACTGAATCTGCAAAGAGAGAGCCTTCTGAAATGAAGATCCAAGAGCAAATCACAGGAATTAATACTGACATGATGAGCAAATTCGACCACCTAACTCAAACTCTAGCTTCTATTCAGCTACAGCTCCTCAACTTAGACAAAGGTTCCAAACCATCTGAAGAGGGCTCTATTCTGGGTGACCGGGCCCAGATTGGTCCTCACCAAGGTCAGCACCTAAACAACAGTTCAACAGTGTCAAGATGATCCAGGATCATACACCCACAAACATCATCAGCCCACTACCCAGGTTGGATTTCCTCAGATTTGATGGATCTCAACCCAGGGCATGGATCCTGAAGTTCCAGTGTTATTTCAGATTAATTCCCAATATACCTGATTCACAAAAAATTACCCTAGCCTCTATGCACTTTGAAGGTAAGGCCTCTAAGTGGTATCAACAATTCTCTATCAAGCATTTGGATATTTCTTAGTCCCAGTCTTTGGAGATAATTTCTGCTAGGTTTGAAGAGTTGAAGGAAGCTAAAATAATTCCTGAATTTAATAAACTAAAACATACACATTAATATGTGGAAAATTTTGAAGAACTAAGGGCATGTATGTTGTTACTTAACAAAGGAACCTACTCTGAGGATTATTTCATTGGTAGCTTTATCAGTGGATTAAGTGAAGAGATGCAATCATTCATGCACATGTTTGGCCCTAATACCCTACAACAGGCAATTGAGTTAGGCCAGAGGCAGCTACACACTGGATGCTCTCACAAAAAGGATAAGAGGTGCAGCTAAACCTACTTCAGCTTTTAACCCCAGAAGGAATGATCCTGTCATTGCACCCAAACCATACCAGACTATCAATAAACCACAGTTTAAACTGCTCACAGCTTCTAAAATGGCTGCTAGAAGGGAGAAGGGACTTTGCTACAATTGTGATGAACCATTCACAAATGGGCATAGGTGCAAAAATAGAATGTCTTATATGATCACGACAGAGGAAGACGAAATGCACTCTTCACACAATGAGTTGGGTGAGCAGGAGGAGCCTGTAAACATGGAAGAGATTCAAATGACCTGAATTCAATATCAGGGGAAGGGGGAGTCACTACTATGAGACTCAATGGTTCAGTGGGGGCGGAAAAACTACACATCCTCATAGACACAGTAAGCACACTGAGTTTCATTCAGGAGTCTACTGCTAAAAGGCTGGGCTGTAACCTAGAGGGAGCCAAACCTATTATGGTTAAGGTAGAAAATGAACAGAGGATGGTCAGCTCTACTAGGGTGAAGGATTTTAAGTGGAAGATGCAGGGACACCCTTTTGTGTTCTCACCTAGGGTTTTGAATAATGAGGGTTGTGATTTAATCTTAGGAGGAGACTGGTTGAAGTCTTGCACTCTTATTGAATTTGATTATGATAAGATGGCCTTCAGTGTTACACTCTTGGGAAAGAAGGTCAAAATTCAAGCTATTTCTAATCCAAGTAAATGTTAATTCATCTCTGGACCTACTCTATATAAAATGATTCACAAAGACATTCCAAACCAAATTGAGGAGATGTACTGGGTCATAGTTAAACCTATGGCTGGGCAGAACATTGGTGGGCTGGAGGATCTATTGTTAGAAATACCAGGATGTTTTTGAAGAGCCTAAGGGGTTACCACCTATCATAGGAGTGGAGCACCATATTGTGCTTAAGGAAGGCAGTAACCCTAAACACCAATTCCCATATAGGGTATCACACAGCCAGAAAAATGAGATTGAGAAGATTGTCAAGGAGCTGCTGAAATCTGGGGTAATACAGCACAGTAGCAGCCCCTTTACCTCCCCATTACTCTTAGTAAAAAATAAGGACACTACTTGGAGACTATGTGTGGACTATAGGTATCTTAACAGTTTAACCATCAAGCATGACTACCCTATTCCAATTATTGATGAGCTGTTGGATGAACTACAATGGGATGAGCACTTTTCAAAGATTGATATGAGGTCAGACTATTTTCAAATTCTGATGAGGCCAGAAGACAGGTACCTTACAGTTTTTAACACTCATAATGGGCAATATGAGTTCCTAGTGATGCCTTTTGGGCTATGTAATGCTCCTGCCACCTTTCAATCACTAATGAACCAAGTTTTCCAGTCTATGTTGAGGAAATCTGTGCTAGTCTTCTTTGATGACATCCTTATCTATAGGAAAACTAGAGAGGACCACTACAGTGATGTGTGGGCAGTCCTAACCCTACTCAAGAAACACTCTTTGTATGCAAAAAGGAATAAATGTCAGTTTGGGCAGGAAAAAATTGAGTACCTGGGGCACATAATCTCCAAGAGAGGGGTGGCCACAGACACCAACAGAATTTCAAGCATGGTAGACTGGCCTAAACCTACCAATGTTAAATAACTCATAGGGTTTCTGGGCCTCACAGGGTATTACAGAAGGTTTATACAAGGGTATGGGTTTTTGAGTAAACCCCTCTCCAATCTTCTCAGAAAAGGAGGGTTTTGTTGGTCTGCAGAAGCTGATTCTGCTTTTGAAAGGTTAAAACAATCAATGGTCACAGCCCCTGTGCTAGCTCTTCCTGACTTCACTAAGCCTTTCATACTAGAGACTGATGCTAGTGGCAGTGGGTTAGGGGCTGTTTTGATGCAAGAAGGTAGACCTATTTCCTATATGATCAAAACCCTATGTATGAAAAATCAAGGGCTTTCTATATATGAGAGGGAGTTCATGGCAGTGTTGATGGAAATAACAAAGTGGAGGCACTACCTACAGGGTTACAAGTTCATTATTAAGACTGACCAGCAAGCCCTTAAATATTCTGGACCAGATAATTATGAACCCTATGCAACAGAAATGGATAATTAAATTGTTGGGTCTTAATTATGAGATTCAGTACAAGAAGGGGGTAGAAAATAAAGTAGCTGATGCACTATCTAGGAAGGAGCTACCTGAGGCAATTCACTATGCTGCAACCACTGTTACCCCAGCTTGGGTACAACAAGTAATTGACAGTTATGAGAGGGATCCTTGCTTTATCAAGATCATGACAGCTAATTCCCTAGACCCACTATCATATCCTGAATTTGAATTACAGGGGGGGTATTATCAAGCATAAAGGGAGAATTGGGGTGGGAAACAACTCTGACCTCAGGGATACTATTTTGAAGGAAATGCATAATTTAGCTTATGGTGGACACTCAGGTATTCTAGGAACTTATAAAAGAGTGGAGAGGGTTTTCTATTGGCCACTATTGAAGAAAGAAGTTGAGACATGAGTTAAATAGTGTGATGTGTGTGCTAGGAACAAATCTGAGGGTGGGGCATATCCTGGCCTACTTCAACCCCTACCTATTCCCCAACAAGCCTAGACTCATATATCTATGGACTTCATAGAGGGGCTACCTAAATCAACTGGAAAGGATGTGATTTTGGTGGTGGTTGACAGGTTCACCAAATATGGCCACTTCATGTCTCTATCCCACCCTTTTACAGCTAACTATGTGGCTAACTTATTCCTAGATTCAGTACACAAGTTGCATGGGCAACCACTTCACATTGTCACTGACAGGGATAAAATATTTACTAGTGCTTTTTGGAAGGAACTCTTTAAGGTGATGGGCACTCAACTGGATTTCACTTCAGCCTACCATCCCCAATCAGATGGACAAACCGAGAGGTTAAATCAGTGCCTGGAAAACTATCTCAGATGCATGGTGCACCAGAACCCTAAGACCTGGCTCAAATGGCTTCCCCTTGCTGAATACTGGTACAACACTAACTATCATACTGGCCTTAAGACTACACCATTTCAAGATCTTTATGGTTACCCACCTCCCTCTATATTCCTAGAAGGTCACTTTGTTACACAAAACCAAGACACAACATAATTTGTTCAACACAGACAATATTTGACTCAAGAACTTAAGCTTAACCTACAGTTAGCCCAACATAGGATGAAATTTTTTGCTGACAGAGGGAGGAAGGAGAAATAATTTGAGGTAGGGGATTGGGTGTATTTAAAGTTACAACCTTTCAGATAAAATCCGATTGTGCTCATAAAGAGTTTGAAACTCCAATCAAAGTTCTATGGCCTTTTCAAATTACAGAAAAGATAGGGGAGGTGGCTTACCGGTTGCAGCTGCCGGAGGATGCTAAAACCAACCCGATTTTCCACGTTTCATTACTGAAGAAAAGGGTTGGACCCACGGTGCATCCGATCCTAGAGCTTCCAATTACAGGGGACAATGGAGATTTCCAGGTAATTCCTTATGAATCAATAGGTCAGAGATTAATACGAAGAAAAAGGGGCGAAGAACATCAATTCCTAATCAAGTGGTGTAATGGAGAAATTAAAAACGCAACCTGGGAGGATGAGAAGTACTTACGCCGGAAATTCCCAAAGTCTGTTCCTTTGAGATAAGGATCTCAAAATGGGGGCGGTATTGTCATGAATCTTGATTGTTCGTCGTCGCCGGAGGGAAAGAAAGGAGATTTAGGGTTTGTCGAAATGGGGATCGGGCCTTGTCCAGATTTCAATTGTTGAGTAGCGGGTTCTTATCCGGTCGGTTCAAGGGTTTGGATCGGGTACCACTTTGAGGGAGTGCGGACACGTGGTATTATGTTGGGCATTGAAGTTTTAATTTTAATTTAGATACCCACTTGTTTTTACTATTTTCTATTTATTTGGCTTATTATTGGTAGTTACCGGAATTGATGGATCAAGCATTGCTAATGCTGGTCCCCCCTTTTTTGGTGAACAATATGTAATACAGAGAAAAAGGCAAAAAGACATAATAAGAATTAAAACTTATTCCTAATCTTTCTTTCTATCCAAGTCTATCTATTTCTCCCTCATTCCTTCATCTAACAATCTGAAATTTACACAACAAATACACAAAATTCCTAGGAAAAACTATAGGAAATTCACCAATCTTAACAGTTACATTACTCCTAGATATAAATAAAATCCTCAAACATAAATGACATAGTCAGTGACCGAGTTAAGGATTTTCAACTCATTGACTTGTTGATTAATATCAGCTCCAATGCCATCGCACAAGGACCAACAACCTACTACAACTATGAATTTTACCTATTTTTCTATTTATTAGGTCACGTTTTAGACATACAATTAGGACATGCATGTTTGGTGAATGTTTGATCTTATAGTTCCTGTAAGTGAAGATATGCTCATAATAATAGTCTATTTTTATCTTTCTCAAATCTCATTATTTTTTTATTGTCTTATTTTTCAGTGGGTCATTATCGTGGTTTTGAGGATCAGAGGTGTTCATTCGCTTGTTTGAATTGAGTCGGTTTGGTTTTAGTGTTAGCGGGTTGTTTATTAAGGGGGAGTGGGCTTAGGCACCTCCGTTTTTTTAGGCCTTTATTGATAAATTTTGTTATTATTTCTTTTTCACTAACACACTAACCAAATGATTGAGTTCTCTTGTGATATAAAGGTGTCAGGTTATTCTCCTGCTTGTCGGAGAAATTTCACGAAAGAGACTTCTGAAACTCAACAAGCCAATTTCCTTTCTTTTCGAAAATAATGAGTCCAAAGAAAGCAAGTTCCTCCAAGAGATGAACCCCCTCGCAGCCTAAATCGGTGACAACGCCGAACGCTGATGCCGATTCTAATTCAATTCTGAGGTACGTACCTCTCGATATTCGCAGTGAGCATGGAGTCACTTCTACCGATGGAACTGATGTTGGTAGATCTGTCCCAACACCATGCCCTAATTCTAAAAAAAATAAACAACTACTTCTGAAGCTCCTCTTCCCAATACGGCTGCTGAAGTTAATTGCTGAGACATTTGGGAGAATTGGGAACCCGCTGCTAAAAAGGTCACGGCGTCTTCGTGGAGCAGAACCTGGATATCTGTAGGAGGCAATCCCAAAAAACCAGTCCAGCGGCAGTCGGCGAGTTCCACTAGAGAAGATGTCCTTTGTGAAGGAAGGTGTAGAATATGATACAGACAGTGACGAATCCAACTATGCTCCTCTGGAGGGCTCACTTGTAGCCAAGCAAGAAATTCCCACAACTTCTTTCTTCCCTGACTCTGAAGATGAACTAGTGAGCCAGTTTAGAGCAAAATGGCACCGACTAACTTCTCAGAATATGGTGGCACCTGATACTGAGCCTGAGGAGACAGTAGGAGAAGAGTTTCCGTCTGATGAAGATGTTCCATTAGCATCTGTGCTACTAAAATTACGAGAATCGAAGAAAGCTACACGAGTTGCCTCAATGCCTGTGCCCTATGGATTGATGAATCTAAGTCCACCCTCTGCTGACTCTCCCTCAAGCTCGAGTCAGTCATCTGAAAGAGCTGTCTCAGCTAAAAACACTGGTGTTAGTGAAAATGCTGGCAAACCACTACCATGTAAAGATTCAGTCCTGTCAAGTGCACCTCCTGCTGTTCCGACTACAACCAATAGCTCCTCTTCCAAAAGCTCTACTGCATCAGATAATTCTGATGATAATGATTTTGAGGCTGGTCCAGAGGATCTTGAAGAACTTGATGGTGATGATCTGATGGAAGCAGGAGATGAATCTGGCAGCATTGACTTGAGGGATGGCTCTGATGATGAAGAGATAGAGGCAAGCAAAGACTTTACACCCCGTTTCTATACTGCTGATCTAGGGATCGATTCAATACTTTGCACAATCGACTGTTGATTTAGGAGAGGAGAGTGGATCTCGTACTCTTTGAGAAGAAAAACTTGAATAAATCCTTTAGCAAAAAGGGTTTGGCATCCAATATGACGGCTTCTATGCCGTACCTAAGAGAGGCTGTCCTTGAGTTCTATGCCAATATGCTTCCCTCGATATCAAACCAGATGTCTGAGTAATACAACAAATTTTTTGTGCGAGAAAAGGTTTACTCCTTCACTCCTTCTATTATCAACAACTTTTTTGGGACATAGTACTGTTTTAAATGTAATTGTGGTGTTTTTCTCGTGTTTTTAATTAGGTTTTAGTGTCATATTTAGTGGTTTTGAGTCGAGTTTTATTAGGTTTTTTCGTTTGTTTTCTCGTTTTGTTGTTTTTCGTGTTTCTTTTGATTTTATACTTAATATGGTTATTTTAATCATAATTAATTAATTTTATATTTAAATTAGGTATTCTGAAGTATTCTGGTATGGATATGGTTGAGTATGGGATTACGAGTGGAGTTTAAGCGGAATCGGGCCTCGATTTGAAGTATTACGGCTGACACTGGGTACGTGTTCCGACACTGGGTTACCCAGTGTCCGAGTCTGCCTGCCGACAGCGCCCGCACACTCCTGCCAAGCCCGCCAGCACACGCCTGCACACTCCTGCCGAGCACCGCCGATACTGGGTACGTGTTTCAACACTGGGTTACCCAATGTCTGAGCCATCTCGCCCAAATGCCGAGCCATGCCGAGTCATATCTAGACATATGGTCTAATTTGACCATTTTGGGTCAAATTTGGTCAAACATGGGAAATCCAAGCTTATAAGGCTTGTTTGACCCATTTACCCCTAAAAAAACCTATTATAAATAGAACCTTACTCTCATTTTGTAAAAACACCCCCTCCCAACCCAAGCTTGGGCATGTGACTTAATTTCTCTCTCTAGATTTAATTCAAGCATTTCCTTTGGTTTTGTAAGCTCAAGAAGAATTCAAGTATTCTCTTGAATTTTTAATTTTGATTGTAATTCCATTCAAACTTTTTGGATTCTCTTTTTAATTCAAGTAAGCTTTCCTTTTGATTTCATGTTTGCTCTTCAGTTTCATGCTTGTTCTTTAATCTTATGCTTTTTGCTCTTAGGTATAAGAATCATAGTTTAATCTTGTGAATTTGATATGGAATCTAGTTGAGTGACACATCTAGATCATAGATCGAGGCCTAGATCGTTTAATTTCACGCAATTTCATATGTTTTATGTATTTTCTTCATTTTATGCCTTTTGTCTTGACCACCTTGATTTCTTATTAGATCTTATGAATTGGCTATTGAATCTAGATGAGTGACACGTCTAGATCATAGATCGGGTCTTGGATCGTCTTGATTTTGAGTTTTTTCACATGCTTTATTTTGATTTTGATTTTTGTGCTTTGTTTCATGCTAAATCCTAGATCTATGCTTTTTTTCCTTGTTGTCTTCCATTAAAGTTTTGAAGTTTCCCGTCCATTTTCATTGCTTTATCTATTTGTGCTTTCAATTTACGAAAATTTGCATTATTTCAAGTTTTTTATGTTCATGCAAGCATTGTTGTACCTTGAGCATGCATGCTTGTACTTGATGAAACATTACTTGTTTTTAGGGGTGTTCAAAACGGTCCAGACCGAACCAGACCGGAAATTTACGGTCCCGATCCGGACCGGTAGACCGAAATTTTAAAAAACTTGGACCGGAGACGGATCGGACCGGAATTTACGGTCTCGTCTGGACAGGTAGACCGGAATTTTGAAAAACTCTTGGACCGGAGACCAGAAATTTCGGTCTGGTCCAGTCAAAACCGGTTTTGGACCGGTTTTTTGATTTTTTTGATTTGTTGATTTTTTTTTGGAAAACTGGTCTAATTCCGGACCGGACGAAAAATTACGGGTTTTGGACCGCACTGGACCAGAACCCGGAAAAACCCCATTTTTATGGACCGTAGACCAGACCGGATTATCACCGGTCCGGTCCGGGCTAATTTTGCACACCCCTACTTGTTCTTGCTAAATTTTCGATTTTGCTTGCATTTTCATTGAAGGCATACTATCGAGGCATCCGACCAAAATGCAATGTCATTCTTTAGCTTAGTTTAGTTAGTTTAATTGCTTTATTTTTATTTTTCTTTACTTTTCAAAGCTTGAAATACCTTGAAACTTACAATTGAATTGATTTCCGATAACACCAAGCCAATAGAACCTTTAATTTCCAAAACCACGAAAAACTACACTACAAGTACTACGAGGACGGAGTCACTGTGGATGACTTTGATGAAGTAGCCAAATTTATCACTAGTGGAAGAATACCAAAGTGGCCCAAATGTTTCCTTATCTCTCATCTGACCTCCTTGTATTATATCCTTCATAAAGTAGAATTTGCAACTGGGTGCCAACTACGAAAACCACAACAGTGACCCAACCTCAGGGAAGAGCTCTATTTTTGGATAGGATCAGGGATATAATTCAATTTTGGTCAAGCTGTGTTCGATTTTGTGACCAAATTTGCTGATACCATGATTACCAAAGTTGGCCTACCTTTTCCCTCTCTCATCTATTCAGTTTTTGGCAGATCAGAAGGTTGCAGAGATACGGTGAGGAATATTTTAGTGGAGAGTCTGGCTTCTTTGGGCTTAGCCATAAGCATTTTGAAGGGCCATATCACATTATTGATTTGCCTTTGGAGTTTTCTGATGATGAGGACTAGGGTGCTGCATCAGCTCGGGATGTTGGTCCCAGTGTCACTGAAGCAATAGCTAACACGCTTACCCTCTATCCCCATTGCTGTTTCTGATTTGCAGGGTGGCATCTGATCTTAATTGATAAGCAGATTGCAAGAGC
>BMAC01000791.1:303765-315781 GCA_014905375.1 Phtheirospermum japonicum | reverse complement strand
ATCTCTTATGTTTGTTTTGAATTATTCTGATGATACATTTAAACTTGTGATTGGCTGGATATTTGTTTTCTATTTTTGCTTGATTAATCATTTTGCTTTTGTTATTAATTATGTTACTATCATTCGTACTAACATTAGGGCAGGCCTCTAAAATTAAGGGGGAGTTGTCTAAAGCGGTTTTTGTCAAAAAAAGGCAAAATGGGGAGATTTATAGGATTTTTATGTCAACTACGTAGATTAAAATTCTATTAATTTTTTTTTTTGTTTTTTTTAGTGTTATTTGCCCATTTGGACACTTGTGTTATTTAGAATGTTTAGTGGATTAATCTAGCAAATAAATAGAGTCCTTTATCTTGATGAGTCTTTTATTACTCTTCATCTACTTGACATCTCAGTATAATTATCTAACCTTATTTTATGGAATTAGGACTCTTTCAAGGAATTTGTACTATTTATATCACTTGGCTTTTGGTGAAGAGATACAACGAGAGGAAGAGGAAAAAAGAAAAGAAAAAAGAAAGCTCACTACAGCATAGATCGCTGCTCATCATTTGAGAATTCTTCAAGATTGTGTTTGATCGATCTTGAAGACTTTACGAGCGATTCAAGAGTTTCTTTTTATAATATTACTAGATACAATTGTCTCATAGTTTGTAAAATAATTTCTTTATTTCTAGTGATATTTTTTCTGGTATGAGGTCGCGTTCTATGAGTTTATTTAACTCATAGAAAAAAATTATTTTTGTGTGTTTCTTTTAAATAAAAAGGTGTTAAAGGATGTTCCAACATCATAACTAACATCTGTGTTCAATTTGCATTTATGCAAGTTTTTGAAGACCTTCAAAACTTTCCATAGTAATTAGTTGAATTATGTGTATAGAAAGTGAATATTTCCTGTTTCGTCTTTCTACAAAATAGTTTTGAAACTGAGAAACACATTGTTTTTGGAAGTTGCATTGTCTTCTGGTGCAAACCAGAGCACTGCCATCCCAATTTTATATGATTCGTTAAATATATACCATGGACTTTCGAATTATGCAAAGTGATTTAATGCATTTAATCATGTTTCTAACATGTATGTATTTTGTATTGCAGAACCTTAGCAATCACTTAATTATCGACACTTTATGTCGCAATAGTATTCAACACCACAACATTTTTATCCCATTTAAAACTTAAGAACTCTTATTTATGAGGCTAAACTTGACGCTTCAAGATGACAATGGAGAAATGGAGGCTGATAAACTTGGTGGGCTTGATGATGGGCTTGATGAGATGCTTACAAGTTTTGTAATTTAAAAAAGAGTGCAAAATGACCGACTGCCTCAAATAGTGAAGAAGATGTTTTAAATACTGAATATGTTTTGCGGTTGGTTTAACTCACGAGGCATGAAAAAAAAAAAGGAAAATGCTATAAATTTCAATTTTAATTTCCATTTTTTTAAAATTTTTTCTCATATCTGAAAAAACTTTTAATATCAAATTTTAAGTTTTATAAAACGCTTATAAACATTTTAGATCGAAAACTTAAATAAATGCCTCCTACGCAACACAAAGTATTTCATTGAGCCAACTATAGGTTGAAACGTGTAAAAAAAAAAGGTAAAAATTGACTGCCACATGTCACTAACCGATGACCCGAAATACCGACTAGTTGGGCTCATCATCAAAACTATAATTCCTAAATATGCTGACGGGTCATCGACGGCCTTTGTTCATCGGCAATTAAAAGAATATCACAAACTGCCCTAATGGTTGTCAGTAAAAACCTTAATCTTTACACCCCCCCACACCCCACCCCCCGCGCAAGCCACGTCTGCACAGAAGCAGTACAAAGGAAAGGGAGAAAGAAGAAGTAAGGAGGCGCCACCACCACCACCGTCTCGTCGCCACTAGCAACAGCGGCCACCACCACCACCAACCATGTTTATTTTAATTTCTTTCTTTTATTTGTTTTTTGTTTAAATGTTAAGTTTTAATTATTTAGATATATAATTGTTGGTTTATTTCAAAAAGTAAGATTATTGTTGGACTTAATTAGCAATTAATTTAAGGCTCAATTTTAATTGTTTAGGATTTAAATAATTGGGGTTACTTTAGGAAATTGAGGTTAGTTTAGGGCCCGATTAGCAATTATTTTAAAAAACTATTGTTAATTTAGGGGTTAATTAGATTTTTCTACAAAATTAGGATTCTTTAGGTTTATTTAGAAATTATTTGAAAATTAGGGTTAACTTAGGATGTATTTAGTAATTATTTTAAAATCTAGGGTTGGATTATAACTATTTAGATAATTGGAGTTGATTTAAAAAATTAGGGTTAGTTTAGGATTGAATTAGCAATTATTTTGAAATTTAAGGTTATTTAGGGTTTATTTAGTAATTAGATAAATGAGGTTGATTACAAAAATTAGGGTTAGTTTAGGGTTTAATAAATTATTTCAAGAATTAGAGTTTAACTATAATTATTTAGATCATTGGGTTTAATTTCAAAAATTAGGGCTAGTCAGGACTTAATTAGCAATTATTTTAGAATTTAGGATTGAATTCGCAAATTAAGGTTAACTTAGGGTTTAATTAGGGGATATTTCAAAATATTAGTTTTAGTTTAGATCATTAGGGTTAATTAGGGAATATTTTAAAATAATTATTTAGTTCATAAGGTTATTTTCGGAGATTAAGATTCATTTAGAGGTTGATTTAAGATTATATCAAAATTAGAGGTTACCTATGATTAACTAGCTTGTTTGACTATATCATGACTTCATATAACATTCTTAAATTATTTCTTTATCGTTGAGTATTAATGACTTAATCTGTATTGCGATTGTTTGGTCTTGTAATTGTACTTGGTGTTGTGGTAATGTCGGTGATGACGTGGTGTCTGACGCTGACCGAAAAGTTTTGTCTATCCAATAATGAATATTAATCTTTTTTTTTGTAATGTGGTGATAATTTTAAAAAGTTTTAAAATGAGCGTCGTGGTGGTTTTGAATTGCCGTGGTGATCGGTACGTGAATGTTATATTTAATATATTTGCTACGATTTTTAAATTATATATATATATATATATATATATATATATATATGATTGGTTGGTGTAGTGGTTACATCGATGGTGACGTGGTGTATGATACCGGTCGGGAGGTTTTGTCCCTTTAAAAATGGATATAATTTTTTTTGAAGTGTGGTGGTGGTTTTAAAAAGTTTTAAAATGTGCGTGGTGTAGTGAGTTTGAAATGTCGTGGTGATCAGTACGTGAATCTTGTGTTTAATATATATACGTTTTGAACTGTGAGTGTGAATGTTGTTTAATAAGCATGTATATAATTGATAGATTAATTATATTCTTCTTTGTACACTCAAACAATTTACCTTAAACCCGTTTGAAATTTATTATCAAATAGAGAGTTTGATACTAAATTTTGAATTGTCCACTTATTTGGTCAGTTTGAAAGTGTAATTGTAATGTGATTATTTAAGTACGCATGTATTTTGTGGACTTTTAAACTACGATTTTTATCTCTCTTTTGTTCTCATGTGCACTGCAATATATGTGTACTTAAAGAACTAAGGGGAGGTATTGTCGAAATTCTCAGATTTTCAAAATACATAGTAAGATAAATTTGATTACTAAAGACCACATTCTTTCTTGAATGGGATAGACCCTCTAGGCACACTCATAGCGCTCATATATATATATATATATATATATATATACTTATAATTCGATCATCTATATTAGTTAATCATAATTAGAATATCACATTATGAGTTTTGATCATAGTTGGATATACAATCGGAGGGTGGACGATTACTTGTCCAATGCGTTCGTGGAAGGGGTGGAGATTTTTATTCAATTTGCACTCACGCATCATGAAATGAAGGATGGAGAAAATTGCGGTGTCGTTATAATCATACTAAATGTAGGAATTGTAGTTACCACGATATAAATGATATCAAATATCACCTTGTTAAAAATGGATTCGTATCAGATTTCCACATTTGGACATTTCATGGTGAAATAATTTTTGGCTCCATGTATCCCTGAGGTTCACATTGGAAGATCATCTTACGTCTCTCCTGAATAATCCTCAAATAAGTACATCAATATGGTTTATGATGTAACCAGTCCCAGCTTTGATGTGGTTGTTGATGTAGAAGAACGGACGAATCCTAAAAGTTCTACGATATGTTGAGAGTTTAAAATCAACTTCCGTGTCCTGTTTGCGAGAAATATTCTCAGTTGTCTCTAGTTGCACGTCTCATTAATTTGAAGTAAAAGATCGCATTTCTTAGAAGTGTTGTGATCAAGTATTGATCTGATCAAAGAGGTTGTGGCAAAAGATAATCATGTACAAAATAGCTTCTAAAATAGCAAGAAGTTAGGGCATGAGCTTACCGTTCAAAAAGATATATTGTTGCCTCAACAATTGTATGATCTACAATAATAACTAATCGTGAGTTGTGGTGGCTCGAGTTTATGGTAATTAACTATTATTTTCATTTTGCAACACAAGTGTATATTTTTAGTTGTATTATATATATAATAGTTTTGTATTAATTAAATTATTTTGTATTGTAGAAATACTATTATTTTTACTCTAGTTTATACTATGAGCAGTTCGTGAAGGATATCTTTTATACAACTATGGCTCATAAGTGGGGCAGCTATCTCAACGAGTGGAAGCAGAAGTCGAGAGTTTCGGGGAGGGCATCCATGTGCGTGGGCGAGGACATTTGGAGGAGATGGCAAGTAGAGTGAGATAAGCTTGAGAATAAGGTGATTTCCAAGCAGGCGAGCAAGAATAGGATGAGCGGGCTCGGCAGCCCTAGTATTGAGATTCGAAGCACAAAGCCGGATCTCGATTTGCAATTAGTCATGCACGCCATCTCGTAAGTAATTAATTACTTGACAATTAATGGTAAATTAAAATGTAATTTAAATATTGAATACAACGTCATCTGCGTATGAGTTTTTTTTACTATGCACCAGAGACTCGATGACACATTTACTGACCCAGTATCACAACAGACATCGGTAAGTGTGTGTGTGTGTATATATATATATATATATATATATGTGTGTGTGTGTGTGTGTGTGTGTGTGTGTGTGTGTATCTTTCATTTTTAATACTAATTAAGGTTCTATATATCAACCAAAATACTTTTGGAGGAGTATTAGAGACATTTGGAGGAGAGACATGAGGTGTCATAGGACCTGAACGATGTTGACGAGAACGAGGTCTATCTAGATCCCGTCAGAGTGAAGAAGAGTTGACATTTTGGCACGGGATGCTTCACGAGTCTTGCAACTTTGAAAAATCCCATAGGCGGTAGTGCTTCCTCTCATCCATATACTCGTGTCACAGAGCTCTTCCAGTTGCTGATTTTTAAAAGCCAGGTTGAGATCTAGAGAGAGGCGAACGTGCAGGCCAATTAGGAGCAACTCTAAGAGTTTTGCGAGTCGCATGTGTGAGAATGACTCGAGATGCAGACGATACTCTAGCAGCAGGTGATGGAAGAGGTTGCTACGACAATGAGAGCGTTTCGACCTCAACAACCTCTATCTGATTTTTCAACAGAACAATAGTGTTAGATATTAAAATACGTTTCATTCTTAATATTTATATTTGATATTTTATTTAAACCATACGTATAGATTTCAAAATGTTAATAATATTTCATATTTGACTTTGTATTTTGGACACCTCCATATGAAATGAACATGTACAATAAAAATCTAAAAATAAAAATAAAAATTCCGACAGGCAGAAGATCATCGACAGGCATTTACCGATGTCAGAAACCTGTCGGCATTCACCGATGTCAGTGTCCAGTCGGCATACACTGATGTCGGATGCCCACCGGTATTCTTCAACGTGCTCCTTCCCGTTAGAATATACTGACCGTAGTCCAATGGCATCCCGATAGGCTATACCTGTCGGCATTGTATCAGTACAATTTCGACAGTAGGAGTAGTTCGTCGACAGTAAATTACCAACGCTAAATATACCGACGGATTACCATCAGTAAACACGATACTGATAAATTTATCGACGAGTGAGGAACTGTTTTTTTTTTTTTAATTCCGCGCAGTAGAAAGCACCAAGCAACTGCAAATATCTTTGAATGTAACCTACTTTCTTGGTTGGAGCTCCCGTCATTCATTTGTTGATGTCATTTTTGGTCAATCATATATTCCAGGTTACAAATGGTGCCATAATCTTTCTTTGATTGTGGAGATAAGATTTTTGGCCTCATAGAAATGGCTTAATCATGTAATGTTGTTAGGTCATGGGATACAACTAATTATAATACTTTTATTATGTTGTGCGTATATATTGAAATTATTTATTTCGCTGCGAAACCACTACAAGAATTGAGGTTAAGAGGGAGGACAAAAGTCCTCCCTATACAAGTTCTTTTCATTACTACTTGTCTATTGGGAGGACATGTCGTCCCAAAGTTGTCGTCCCTATAGCTAAGAGGCTATAGTTATATAYGAACGACAATTGTCGTCCCTAAAACCCATGAACTAATAGGCACGACTTGTCGTGCCAATATTTGTCCTCCCTATTGTGTTWCAGATATTGGAACGACATGTCCTCCCAATTCTGACGTTGCTAATGGTTTATACAAGGAAAAAGTTGTTGCAAATGGTACTTACACTACTARAGAAAATAGCTTTTACATCGGTTATTCTAAGCATTTAACATCAGTTCTACAACCAATGCATTATACTACATCGGTTCTCTAGAAACAGATGTAAAAGTATGAAGATTCCGATGTAAACATTGGTAAATTCACATCAGTTATATAAATAGCCGATGCAATATGTGAGTAAACTTACATTGGTCAATTAAAAACCGATGTAAAATCACTGTAATTTTATTTTTTATTTTTTTGAAATTTGCCGTTTTAGGCGATTCACACCTGCAAATTTGTAACCGATTCATTTCACACAATCCATAACCTAACCAAACAATAAACGGACAACACCGAACAATTCACCCAAAAACAAAAGCAAAAACATAATCCATTAATAATCCATCCAACCAAATTAGATCCCAACTCAACTATACAAGGTAAAATTCATCGAAGCAAGCCATATAATTCGAAAAATCCAATACGTATGGYCTGCACAAAGTACTAGTTTTAACCACATKAAAGTCACATTTTAAATCCAAAAGACAAAAACCAACCTAATTAATAAACATCCAAAATTCTTCAACACATACTTCTAATCATCCAAATTTCTTCAATATCATTTGAAAAAGGCGTCAAGGGCTTTCTAGGTGCTGGAACACATGAACTCATTAATATCTCCAAATGAAGATTTGGATTCTAAGTCTATAACAAGAACTTTTACAACTATAAATAGTAGATTTAACTATCAATACCATTAACCACCCAATGGCTGAAAATTAGCATTATCTTTGGCCTCCCACTAGCAACCTGTTGTGCTCGCCATTGCTGCAATAGTATGGAGGTTAGAGAAAAATTAAGAACAGCATGAAAAGAAAAATGGCAACATATCCAAACCTCTATATCCCTTTATCGTCTCCTCTCGAAGATTTCGTAAGTATCCTCAGGTTTTTCTTCCTCTTCGTGCAACTCTGCCGCTTTCCACTGATGAGAAGGAACAAGCAACCTAATAATCAGAAAAATGCGAAGTGGGAAAGTCAAAGTCATTTATCCAATCACACAAAAATGAATTTATGACAACCTTATCCTCCGGACTCAAGACTTTCTTGTTAGATCTCAATGTGGAGACCACTGCAACAGTTTYTTTCTTMCTACGCGGCACTYAGATGATWGGAAAAAGAAATCAGATGCCTGTTGCAACCAGAAAATAGAAAAGGCACAATTCATATCAATAACTGCAGTCATTCAGATTCAGTTGTTTATCTTTGTGCAGGACATAAAGAACAAGACATGGGTAGAAATAAGTTATTTATGCTGCAATGTTAAGATCAGCTTGAAGTCGTTCYYTATCATTGAATACTTGTAACATATAATATAATATTTTAGCACAATAACATTAAAAATCAAAACTCAAAGACGATGGCGATGGCGGAGGTCTAGCTATAACAATGGCGTTCATCTTACAAAAAACCAAAAACTAAACAAACAAATAAACAATAATAAAAACAAYCTCCCCACAACAAATCAACAATATACAAAAGAAACAAATGAGAATGAAGAAGCACTTACAGAGTGTTGGCTTGCTGAAACCTCTTTTCTTAATTCTCTTCCCATTCAATTTTCATCTCTGAATTTAATCAACTGTTGTTGTCTYCCCAGTTGCTGATTTGGCCATAGAATGTAATAAAATAAAATAAATAAATAAAATATATAAATGGTAGAGAAAGAAACAAAAAAATAAAATATTTTTGTATCACTCCCATATACATATTTCATAACTCAGTATAAATCCTACATTCCATTTTGCTAACCCTTCTTTATGTAATAGAATTGAGAAAATTACAACTACAAACCAGGTAAACTACATATAAACCAACATCGAATCTTAAATGCCACAAGGAGGCATAATTAGTGAAATAAACTAACCTTATAAAAGTTAACCACAAAAATAGCAGTTGGCTTAGGTCTGTCTGTTTCTTCGACAGGGAGTCCCTCATGTTCTATGTCAAATAGGTAAGAATAAAGCTTCTCAAATTCAGTTTCTACAGCTGTTTCCTCCACATCTGTTTGTAAGCTATAAAGTTAACAAATTTCTAATATAAAATCTAGAATAAAACAACTCTAGGAAATGATTTCACCTCTCTTGCTGTGCCAGCTGGAGTCATGGTTGCTTTCAGTGCTTTCTCCACTGCTATCAATTTTGCTTGTCCGGTCTGCAGTGGGATAGGAATTTTTTGGTCATTAAGCTAAGTGGTAACTTATGCTGAATACATTTTCATTGTATGGGAATTCATTAATCYAATACATACAGTCATGATATYTGGAACTTCTTATATCACATTTTAACAGACTATTAGCCATGATATGTGGAACTGATTTATCCAGAAGCTTATAAACTAATTATATGAAGCTCATATAACCTAAAAAAATTTGTAACCGAAGAAAATTAGAGATTGGATAAATGTAATATACAAACGCACCAGACAAGGGCGCTGAATACACATACGATGGCAATAATGGTAAGGATCTTGCTGTAGATCTGCAATGTATTAGATAAAACACTTAGTAAATATACCGTTGTACATATGAACCGACAATTCATGAATAAAAAAGTTTGAGTAGATCCTCTTTAATTTTGCTATATCTAACAAAAAGTATTTATGCAATTACCTGACAGAGGACAAATGCATTAAATATAAGCGTATTCTTCACTTGGAAAGCATGATCGCTCGATTCATYCTCTAGARCCAGGATGCTCCTTCCTTGGAAATTGAGAATCAAGAGAARAATGACTTGATATAGAGCCTACAATCACTCAATAATTAAACTCAGTCAATTTCCAACTCAGCCACTAAAATTGCAATCTAAATGGTTATAACACCCCTCCCAAAACAAAGTTACGACAAGGTACTTCATACCTGAATTAACAAATTCCTCCACATGATGTTTGTTATAAGAGGCTCCCTAAAAACCCGAAAATTTCATAAGATACTCCGAGCATTTAGTCAAAGCAGCACGTAATGATACACCAAGAGAAATAGGTATGATATGATAAATGAATAAGATTAACAAATGTGATCCTTACACCATCTTATTATATATCCTTGTTTATAATAGAAGAGATTGTTAAAGTCCAAGGGGAAAACTAAATCATATAACAAAGGAGAAACCAACATACTAATCACATAAATGACAACATCAAAACTGTGAATTATGTATGCAAAAATCTAACCTTCTACCGACAGGAGGTCTGCGCATGAGATGATRTGTAGGAGACTCRGTGGCTAGCGCAAGAGCYCCTAATGTGTCCAAGATTAAGTTTACCCAAAGAAGCTGAACAAAAGAAATAGAAAAAGGCAATCAATGTTTACACTAAAATTTTGCACTAACAAAGCAGAGAGAATGAACCAAATACATCCAAATGTTTACTTGGAAAAAGCACCATGAAAAATATGATTTGGATTAATTAAATATATATTCATAAACCTTTAATAACATAAATAGTTAGGAAAAAAATGATTTATAAAGTTGACAACTATTTGACAGGGGATAATCACCTAAAGATGAATTYATCCAATAATCAAATGGATACCCAGGTAAATGATTTTGGCACCAGCATGAAACAAATCAGATATGTTAAAGCATACACAAAGATCCTCATCTACTTTCCAGCACAAAGATACAACATATCAGAGAAGTGAAAATGATACCTCGTGCAGTGCAGGAGCATCATTGGTGCCATCTCCAGTGACAGCAACTACATGTCCCCTCTTTTGGAGATGACCTTCCCATTACCTGAACACAAAATGGTACCACGAACCCATCASCACCTTTTCAGTAATTAGTAGTGACATGCACTAATCCAACACATTTAAACCCCTGCTAAGTTTTCAGCTCATACCGAAATCCTATCTGCCACTTCTAATCTCTCTGTCTCAGTAAGATTACAAAATGTCCTTCCTTCAATAAGATTAGGTTCGGTGGCATCTGCATTTGAACCTAATATACCACACTCCAGTGCTATTGCTTTAGCTGTTTGAAGGCTGTCCTCCAGTGAGAGACGCCATAATAGAAACTCAAACACGATAATGTGAAAACAAGAAAACTAAGAAATAGCAAGCTCCATGTTTTCATGAATTATGTGCAAAACCCCCCAAGTTTTCAGAAATGTAATAAAAGATCCAAAGTTGAAAAAAATAAAAACAATACCATTCACTAAACCCAAAAATTAACAATGAAAATCAAAGTAAAGCTAATTGGTTGGGTAAGCCAAAGGCATGGACAAGAGCTATCAAACAAGAAAATTTATTTTTGTGGTCATATTCTTCCTCACGAAGTAGTCTCTCGCTTCCTATCTGAAATAATTTTAAAAAAAAGGAAATCAGAAAGGGAATTACAATTTGCTCGCCCCAAGAAAGTTCTGGTTTTACACGACGCAAAGAAAACATTATGTAGATACTGAATTTGAGTAAAATCTACCTTTAGGGACGACATTTTGTCCTTCTTATAGGATGTAAAATCGTCCCAAAAAAGAGCATTTAATTGCCTTGACCAAGCGTGAATAAATACCCAACCAACCGAATTAATGTCTTACATATTAGAAGGACAAGTCCTCCCAATAAGTTTAAAATGTCCTCCCAATAGCTCAAAACTTCTTTAACACCCAACAGAGTACCATTTCATTCGGAATGTTAGTATCTTTCTCCAAACACTCTCCACAACAACAACAACAATATAACAATGTCAACATCATCAATATCAAGCAAAATGCAGCAATATCAACAACAATGGAAGCAATATCAACAATAATGGCAAACAAATTTTTTGAGAAAGCCAAAAAAGGTGTGAATTAATTCTTCTCCTTTATATAATTATATGTAATCTAATTTTTAGTTGAATATAATTTCATCATCATCATGTAATGAATCATAAACTGCAAAAACTTAAGTTATATTGTTGGACTTTACTAGTTGTATAAATAGTTAGAAATAATACCCCAATAACTTTTAAAATCTTCAAATGCCCCTAGGTTTGCATAAGTACCTAACAAATTTTCATCCTATAAGAATCTAATTTGTAATGGAAAAAAAATATCATGACCATTTGTAGTATTAATGATGATTGCTTTTTTTTTTACTTTATACTATTACCAAGCTAAAATCTATTTACCTACTTCATTCATGCCACTAATGTATATTTTCGTATTAAAAAAATGGTAAATCAAAATGGTTGTTGTAATTTTTGTGAATAACAGTAAAATGGAGGAGCAAAGAAATTACCTAATAACTTTCGGTTCTTTTCTTTTTCAGGATATCAAATATAGTGATGGACAGGACATGGATGCATATTATGAATAAGATGTCCACAGA
>BMAC01000791.1:267659-302390 GCA_014905375.1 Phtheirospermum japonicum | reverse complement strand
CAACTTTAATAGAAAATCCATCAAAGAGAATGATGAAACCCCTTGATATAATTTAGTGTTCATAGCTTCGTACACGTTACGATACTGCTCATCAGGGCCATCCGATTCGTACTCGTCATCTTGGTCCAAGTCAGCCATAACATTTGTCATGTCATCAATTCATTTCAAAGTCAATGTCTGACGGACCAGGTTCGTGTGACGGACCAGGTTGGTGTTCCGGTGAGCAATCTCCATGGTTGAATCCAAGTATCATATGATGCATCAAACTCAAACCTCTGAATATGAATTTGAACAGCTTCTAACTTATGAGACTCCACATTTAAACATTTGTTGCACGAGCCACTTAATCAAGCCTTTCTTATTCACAAGAGACCTACATTTGTTAATAAATTCTCTCAACTCCACGCCTGAACTCTGTGGACATCTTATTCATAATATGCATCCATGTCCTGTCCATCACTATATTTGATATCCTGAAAAAGAAAAGAACCGAAAGTTATTAGGTAATTTCTTTGCTCCTCCATTTTACTGTTATTCACAAAAATTACAACAACCATTTTGATTTACCATTTTTTTAATACGAAAATATACATTAGTGGCATGAATGAAGTAGGTAAATAGATTTTAGCTTGGTAATAGTATAAAGTAAAAAAAAAAGCAATCATCATTAATACTACAAATGGTCATGATATTTTTTTTCCATTACAAATTAGATTCTTATAGGATGAAAATTTTGTTAGGTACTTATGCAAACCTAGGGGCATTTGAAAATTTTAAAAGTTATTGGGGTATTATTTCTAACTATTTATACAACTAGTAAAGTCCAACAATATAACTTAAGTTTTTGCAGTTTATGATTCATTACATGATGATGATGAAATTATATTCAACTAAAAATTAGATTACATATAATTATATAAAGGAGAAGAATTAATTCACACCTTTTTTGGCTTTCTCAAAAAATTTGTTTGCCATTATTGTTGATATTGCTTCCATTGTTGTTGATATTGCTGCATTTTGCTTGATATTGATGATGTTGACATTGTTATATTGTTGTTGTTGTTGTGGAGAGTGTTTGGAGAAAGATACTAACATTTCGAATGAAATGGTACTCTGTTGGGTGTTAAAGAAGTTTTGAGCTATTGGGAGGACATTTTAAACTTATTGGGAGGACTTGTCCTTCTAATATGTAAGACATTAATTCGGTTGGTTGGGTATTTATTCACGCTTGGTCAAGGCAATTAAATGCTCTTTTTTGGGACGATTTTACATCCTATAAGAAGGACAAAATGTCGTCCCTAAAGGTAGAAACATATAGGGACGACTTATTACATCCTATAGGAAGGACAAAATGTCGTCCCTAAAGGTAGAACATATAGGGACGACTAATTATATCTGTAGGAAGGACAAAATGTCGTCCCTAAAGGTAGAACATATAGGGACGACTAATTATATCTGTAGGAAGGACAAAATGTCGTCCCTAAAAGTAGAACATATAGCAACGACATTTTATTTATTGGGAGGACAAATGTCCTCCCAATAAGTTATGGAACCTATTGTAAGGATTTTCGGATGTCGTGCCTATATGTTCTACCTATAGGGACGACACAAATGTCCTCCCAAATTTGTCGTCTAACCTCAATTCTTGTTCAACGTAAGTCGAAATTTAGTGTACTACTAAACAGCTTAGGTATAATTGCCAACATCTTCTTTAGTCTCAAACAGTTACCAATTAAATGAGTCCAAAACTGCAAATGGCAACAAATGATATAGCAAAAATATTAATATTTATTGCAGTCAAAACATTTAAATATTGATTATCACACAAAAACAATGAAAATCCAAACCAAAACAACAAACAAAATTAAACATTTCTCTCTTCAAATTATAGTTGCCTATATCAATATTATATCCTTGTTCCTTATTTTTTTAACTATAGTATTTTAAAGAGTATGACCCATGAAACTCCATATATATAGATGGATAATTTAAAATGTGGAAGGTGCAGGAGAAGGAGCAACGCCGTCATCCACCGTATCAGGGGCAGCGCCACCACTGCTGCTCAAAAGTTCCAACATCGCACGTTTGGGGCTGGACTTTTGTTTCTGGCAAAGAGCTGGCAGATACACTCCTATATAATACAAAACAAACTAATTTATTAGTACAATCACAATTAAATCAATATTACTAGCAATTAAATTTTGATACATGTACTAGATTTTTAGAAACTCCCCATGAACAAGCCAAGTATATTCAGTACAATGAATAGATGTGTTGAGAAATTAGTGATTTGAGGTATAATTTTAAAAAATTGAGGAGTCAAATTTATCTAATTAATTAATTTGGTAAACAGATGTTAAAAGTAATCTTTTGGGTTTATAAAAGTTGAATATACGAACTTTTTAAGAATAGAGGTTTGCAATGTGAGTTGACGTGATAATTTTGTTTTCAAATTATTAAAAAGTTAAAAATTAAAATATATAATAAATAAACTTACATATAATTATTTATAATTAACTTATTGATAAATAATAGTAATATTTATTAAAAAAAAATGTAATATATTTGAAAATTAGCGACTTGGGAAACTTTTATACATGATAATAATAAAAATAATTATTTATTATAAATATTATATTAATTACTCAATATATTCACCAAATATATCTTATTAACAACAAAACCAAAGATGTTTTTTTTTTAAAGTTATTTTACACGATTAAATAATTACAAATTATTAGATATTCACTAAATACATTTACACAAACAACTAATACAATCAACTAATCAAATAAATTAATACAATCAACAATGAACTATCAACTATTTGTGAAACGGACCATCTATTCAAAGTTGTATTTCAACGATTATTACTCACTCGGTGCTAAAGGATAGGCATGATTATTACTGAGTGGTCAAAATGATAGTCTTGTTACTTTCAATTTTTCATTTTCGTGAATACCCTATGTGATTATATTAAAACTACACTACTCTACAAATTTAGATTAACTATTATGGAAAATAATTGTAACCTTATTTTGTTGGGATGGAGGGTGTATATATGCATTTGAGAGCTTATAAACACTTTAAAAGTAATTCATTTAAAGTATTAGAAACTCCCCAAATTAGTTTTTAGAAGCTTATAAACTTATTTAATTAGAAATGATGGGTCCCACGCATTATTTTCAAAATTAAATAAGATGTTATTTTAACAAAATCCTTTGATTTCACCATTTCAATTATGAATCTTCACTATTGATATCATCTTATTTGATTTGAAAGCTTATTTTAAAATATGTTCTCTTTAAAATATTATACATAAAGATGAGGATTTTTTTATATATATATAAGGTTTTTTAAAAAAGTTAAATCAAATATATTCATAGAAATGCAATATTTGAAATAGAAAAATAGTATTTTTTAAAAACTGAATTAAAAAAATAAAAATCAATTACCTTCACCAGCAGCAAGATTGAAATAAAGGTCAACAATATTTGGGCAGTTTTGGTGGCAAGCCGGCGAGCAAAGGCTTGTGGTGAACTCCGGCACTAGAAAAGCATCAGATGATATTCCGACAAATCTACGGTCCACACCGCACGCGGCCACACAGTGATCAGTCTCAATGTAACCAGACAATCTCTCCACCACCACCTTCGATGTCTTACACGTGTACTCCAGATTGCCACTATCTTCGTTCTTGTAGTTCTCCAGCACGCACCTCTTCCCGGAGGATGCAATCCCGAAGGCGCACAGATTTTCAGCCAAGTTCTCACAGATCACTTCGGCTATATATAGATAGATACATAATCAAACCACACATTTAGTAAGTGTTTGTGAACCCTGATATATATTTAGTTGTTACTATATATATCAAATTTAGTGATGTATTTAATAGTTTGAATTGATAGCGAATAGGTTATTTATTAGCTGCATATATAATTTATAAAATTGAATAAATAAATATCAGGGTATTTGAGATTTTAAAGTTTGGATTTTCTTGACGAATTGAGAAGACAATTGGTAAAAATAATAAAAGATATATAGTAATATAAAAGATAGTGATTTTGAAAGATTGATGGATTTTTTTTTTTTTTTTGTAATTGGATTAACCTTAATTATTTTTTTGTTGGTAATTATCTAAATTATGAAATAAGTTTTCGTTTTTGGTAATTAACATTCTTCGAAAGATTATAACCAAACAAGAATTACTATCGAAAGCTTATTTGGCAAAAGGTTAATTTAACAATAGTACAATGAAACCATAAAGATAATAGGAAGTTTAATTGCATACCTAGTGTTCCTTTGAGGAAGAGAGAGCATGCAAAGAAGAGGGTCAATGACAATTTAATTGAGGAGCCCATTTCTTTCTTTCTTTGGAGTTCTGATTAAGAAAGAAAAAAAGATCAAATGAATCGTTTGATGGAAATTTAGGATGGTGAACTTGTGCTTATATAAGGTGGTGAAGAGAGAAACTTTGTATGTAAATTGAATGTACGTGTCAATTACACCACACCATGTTGGTGTAATTAGAATTAGGTTGCATGAATTTTGGCACATTCTGTAACTTGATATATGATTACCTGGAAAATAGAAAATCAAATTGTTCCTGATTTTTTTTCCTTTCCTTGTTTGAATACCGAAATTATTATAATGTATGTAATGTGGTTGCCAAATTTCTTTGGTTTTAATTCTGGTAATTCAAGCCCAGCTGGAAAATTGAAAATTAAATGTGGTCCTCATTTTTTCCATTTCTTGTTTTATTTATTTATTATTATTATTGTTATTATTATTGTTGTTGTTGTTGGGGTGGTGGTGGTTTAATTCTGGTTAAAGTGACGCTGTGTATAGACGTGTTCGGATGTCTGCACGTTTAATTGAAGTTTCTCACTTCTGAAGCTTATTTAATCACGTAAATATGGCCGATACAAACATTATGTTTATTATTATTATTTTATTAGATACTATATTGAGTTTTCTCTCGCATGATGAATTACAGTTATAATTTTTTTCCGTGTTTCAAAATTGTGGTTTAAGAATATCAATGCAAAGACTTTTTGTTTTGTTTTGTTTTGCTTTATAAATATAGATACACATTTATAATTGCTGAGTTGAATTTAATATTTAGTTAGCTAGATACCTTTAATAGGTTACTCTATAGGCATTTTAAACACATTTTAAGTGGCATGGAGTAAGTTTACGATGTTTATATATATATATATATATAATTTATTAATTTATAATAAAAAACAATATTTTGTCACCAACGATGCAGAAGAATATACAGGTCGACCTGAATTTGTCACAAAATAATAAAGTGGGTTGCATCAAATAAAAAATGGCACCCACGTCTTAAAAAAGTATTCCATGTATTTATAGTTTGTGAAGAAAATGATATCTAAAACTAAATTGGGAGCTCTATTGTCCCTTTAGGATAGTGTACCTATGAGATCCAAATCACCTTTATATGTAAAAAATATTAAGAGTTAGATAATTTTGAAAAGCAAACTGGGAATACCTAATGATTTATCACTGGCATGGGCATTGCTCATGGGGTGATTCGATTTCTTCGTGACATGTCTCATCATTTATTGTAATAATATATATATAATCGGTTACCATATTAGCAATATTAGTTAAGTTAATACCAATAGTAGTCTCTCCATTTCAAAAAAAGTAGATTTGTTATTTTGGGGTGTTTCAAAATGACATGTTTGTGTACATTTTTTTTTACACTCTATTTGAGTATATTAAAATTACACTATTCTATATTTACATTAGTATTTATGAATATTAAGTAGACAATGAATAAATAATTAATTAACTATAAGTACAAATGAAAAATACAATACTATAAACTATATTAAATATTTTCTTATACTCTTTTACTTTGGAACGAAAAGAGTAGAATGAAAGGGAAAAAAAAATATTTGGGTGTAAGATTAGTCTACCACGTGGGAGATAATTTTGGCTGAATTGTACAACCATGCCTAGAATCACTTTTTTGTTTAACAATGACAATAACCAACCTTTTGGACTACGTTTTTTTTTATTATGAATTTTGGTATTAAAAATTATGTAAATAGTAAAAAAATTTGTATGTTGTAAAATTTATATGTCAAACCATGTTAAAAAATGGATGATAATGGATTATTATATTTTATTTGACGTTAAATCATATTTGAAAAGTGAATGTTGTTGTATTATTAAATTGTATTCAGTAGTATTTAACTAGAGTTAGGTATAAGAATTTGTTGGTTAAATATCGAACTAACAACTACAAGAATTGTAGTTTGGAATCCCAATTCGGATTTCTGAGTTTTAAACCAAACAAGACCAAGGTAATGCACGCATTTTTCGATCTCAAAAGTCGCATTTTACATTTGTAGTGTCTCTCGGCATGTGACTTTCATAATTTAATAGAATGAGAATTTATGGTGAGAAAAATAGAGAAAAAACAAACAAAGTTGCATACACAAAAAACAAGAACTTAAAAGCTAATATAAAAAACTTAAGACTTGCAAAATGCATGAAGTGTGTCATCTAGGGCTTGTCTATCATAATCACCGGTGAAAACACAATTGCCCAGAGGACCTTTCAAAAGGACGAGCCTTAACACACCATTGGCTACCTTTTTATCTAGCTGCATCCCAAAAATATCGTTAGCCCAACAACCTGAATACTAGGATCCTAATTAAAATTTTGGGCCAAATTGCAAAGTTAGTCCCATAACTTTAGAGTTGCACTAAAATGGTCATGTAACTGTATAAACATCTAAATTTTGGTTGGGTAAAAATACACAGAAAGGGCCATATCGAGATGGCACTATTTTGCAAATTGTGCATTTTGTATAACAAAATTTGAAATATTTATATAGTTAGAGGACTTTTGTTGCAAAACGTACTTTTATTGGATCATTTCGCAACCGCCTTGAAGTTATAGGACCAATTTTGCTATATATATTATTTATTCGCTCACCGTCATTAGAGATTTAAACATATCTACGGTCATGGTTTCTGAAGGTGTTGTAGGTAACTTGGCCCGTTGCAAGATCATATGCACCCGCTTTACTAACGAATCATCGATCCACCCAAGCCGGTAAGACATGTCAACTGCCATTACCTGAATATGCACGGACCAAAATTTAAAACAAAATAATGCAAGTGAAATGAAAATTGGGATCATACAAGTACAAAAGTACCCCTCAAGTGTAGCCTAATTACAAGGGGTCCGAATTGTAATGTTGAAACAAGTATCAAAGGAGCTATTTATAATTTTGAAAGATAGCTGGGTTTGTTTTGTAGTAGGACTAAAAACTTCAGGGGTAATATTTATAATTAACTTAAAAGGTTGTCTTGGTCCACAAAGTAACATACTGTGCCAGCTGCAACAGCCTCCCCATGAAGCCACTGCCCGTACCCCAAACCAGTCTCAATTGCCTGTGAAAGAGCAAATCCAGTAAGAAAATTCTACGGTGATTTCATACCTCAATTGTCAATTTTGCCCTTATTCTGAGGACCCGAGATTCATTTCTCCGGACAAATCCCATATCGACTCTATTTTTAGTACTGCAAGGTTTTATTGTCATTTAATATAGTGTTATAATAATGCCAAATTGACCATTTATGTGTTCCAAAAATATTTTTTTTCTTCAATAATACTCCCTCCGACCCGTTTGATCTGTCGGAATTTGAATTTTTTTTTGTCTCGTTCTATCTGTAGCATTTATATTTTCAAGAGATAATTATTGTTAGTTTTTACTTTCATAAATAAGAATTAAATGTTACTTTACTACTTTTACCCCTACATTTGTCACACTTTTAATTATTTTAAACAGAAGAATATTATGATCATTTATTACCTATAATTATAACATCAATTACCTTTCTTAATTTCCATAAAATGGTCATGCAACAAATAGAATGAGACAGGGGAGTATATCTATGTCGTATAGTTTCGAGAAAATATATGTGTGTATATATATATATATATATATAATAATTTTGACAAAATTGACAGTAAACCCTCGTTGCACGTTGACCCAAAAAACCGGGAATATACAAATTTGCCGATCCCAAAAAATGAAAAAAGTAACAAAAGGATAATCGAATATAAAATTAGTTAAAAAACATGACTAAAAATATTTTCGTTATGAACAAATGGCAAAAACCCTGCCGAACTGTTTAATATAGTCAAAATGACAGATTAAACATGTTACATGTTTTGGAAAACATGTGTAGTTTCCATATTTTAAAAGGAAGAATAACCAATTCAGCATAGTTAGAATAGTTATAAAGTGCACATGTATTGAAAAATTGATACTTACATGTCCAAATGTGTGGCCCAAGTTTAATATTGCCCTCAATCCGTTTTCCTTCTCATCTAAGGACACAATTTCAGCTTTTATTTCACATGAGCGCTTGATAGCATAAGCAACTGCACTTGGGTCCCTGTAAAGGACCAAAAATGCATCTCATTTATATGAACTTTGATTTTTTATTTTTATTTTTACAATTTTTTTTTTGTTAACTTATTAAATTTGCCTATATAGGTATTTTAGATTTTTCTAGAACTTGAACTTTATGATTAATAATATCGTATGAATTTCATCACATGATTTTATTGAATTAATTATCCGACTGTTAAATTATTTATTAAAACTCACAATAATTATAGTATTATATACCTTGCCAGCAGTGCGAGAACACTCTTTTCCAGCCACTCAAAAAACTCAGCATCTCTGACAAGTCCTAACTTGATGATTTCTGCAAGCCCAGAGGTTAACTCTCGATCCGCCAATGTGTTTAATGTGTCTGTGTCTATGAGCACACACCCTGGTTGGTATATTGTTCCAATTAAATTTTTTCCAACCCTGTGGTTTATACCAGTTTTACCCCCAACTGAAGAGTCTACCTAAAGAAAATCTCAGATATATGTAAATTTAACAATATAAAATGCATATGATCTTTGAATAAACCTGCATAGTTGAAAATGGGGGAAATAATATTTTAGTTTGTGCAAATTGGATCACTTGGAGATGTAGTCTGCTCAGCAGTATATCTTAGATTTTGGTTCAATATGTTTTCAAAATTTCAATACATTCCGTTCGCACGATACCCACGATTATTTAATATTACAATGTGAAAATTTTGAATGAAATTACAAAATCTAGTTCATATTATTAGTTTATGTCCAACTACTGGGTCGATAGGAATTGTGAGATGGCTAGATGTTAGAAATGATAAATTATATGTTTGCTTATTTTCGATCGTTGGGTTTATAATGATTAGATGAATCAAAAACTTTCAATTGCACTTATTTTTTTCAATCGGTATTTTTGTATATCCTCCTTTTTTACAAAAATCGAAACTTAGGTAAATGCTTTAGAAACATATGTATAAAAAGACCTTATTTCATTTAACCCCTTCATGCTTAATATAACTAGTTATTTCGGTTTTCTACCGGTGGTTTTAACTATAGCTTCAGTTCTATTTATTGGTCCGAGCAAGATACGACTTATTAAAATTTTTCTATTTGAAAGAAACAAGTCAGAAAGGAAAGATATATATATATATATATATATATATATATATCCCCTATATATTGATGCAAAATTCTCCTATCCTATGTGTCTGTTTCCCATGCTTCGTTAGCTTTGGAGAAAAATTTAGTGCTTCGGTGTCATCCGAACCTAATTTAGTATTTTTCTTTTTTATATATTTACCTACTTTAATACTTTCCTAATATTATATTTGCCCAAATTCAAAAATTTTCTTTTATTACATCTTACCTACTATAATATTTTCTTTAACATATTTTGTCCAATTCAATTTCTTACTTTTATTCTTCTAATATAAAAATATAAAAAATTATATCTAATTAGAAAAGATGTATATAAGTTGAATTAATTTTTATTTACAATAAAAGTTGAAATAGTTTTATTATAATTCTAAATATTTATATAAAAAAAATATGAGTTATATAAAGTTATTACAAAAGGAAAATAAATATAAAAAAATAAACTTAAAGTTTGTTTTATCTAATCCCAATATAATAATTTGAAAATAATATTAAAAATATATATGAAAAACTATTGTCACACCAAACAAAAAACAAAAACAAGGTGAAACAAAAAAGATAACGTAATACTAATACTAATAATAATAAATAAAAACTTATTATGCCTAAAAAAATAAATATTAAATATATTGTAAATCTCTTTATCTAATTCAAATATAATGCATTGATACATATATATTATATATCTGCACGAACAAATTAATATCTTACGCAGAAAAAAAAATTAAAATAATATTACATATACTACAAGTTAGATGCACGTCATTTTTTCAATAGAATTATCAGTGTCTTATAAAATTTAATTTTTTATATCACATATTCACATGTAACACGCGTGTGTTGTATATTTTATATTTTTTCAAACCCAATTTTATACGGGTTTCCCCGTTATTATTAAATATTGATTAGATATCGTTACAATGCGACACGAGTTGAGAGTATGACATCCGTTTATGTTTTCAGAGTATGTAAGTAATATTATTAACGAATTTAATTTAAATATTAAAATACAAAATAATGTAATAATAATTAATAAGTAGAGATTAGGCACGGGTTTAGAATGTGACTTCTTTTGAGTTTTTATAGTATGTAAATAAAATTATTAACGAATTGAATCTAAGCATGAAAATAAAATTTTAATAATTATAATAATTAATAAATAAATTAGACACGTACAAGGCAAGAGTTGAAAATACATCATTTGAATTTCTCATTTTACATAAAAATTTGTAATTATCGCAAATATTTTTTATATTTATTTTTTGATAAAATCCGTGTAATACACGGGTATTAAACTAGTATATATATATATAATTAGATTCAAATGAGAACCATGTTTTTACATGTGAACCTACGTTCAATTATGGGCCTTAGATCTAATTAAATGGATGGATCAGATTTTTTTGTGTATTTTCTTATTTAATTAAAAGTATTAGTATTGTATAATAAAAGCACTACTGGTGTATATAACTAAAATATTAATAAAGTACTGTGATTGTATAATAAAAGCACTGCTGGTACATAATAAAAGTACTAGTTCGCAGGTTTGCATATAATAACATGGTTCTCATTTGAACCCAACTATATATATATATATATATATATATATATATATATATATATATATATATATATATATATCAAGTATTGTAATTAAATTGTGTACAATTTTGATTCTTCAAGTATAAATCGCAATATGATTTCTACCATTAACTTTCCATCGTCAATTTCAATTTACTTTTTAGTAAAATCAAGATTTTATGGAATTAAGTTTCACTTCATACTTTAGAAAAACGTATAGACGGGAAGAAATAAATTACTTCGAAAAAAAACTCAAATATAGTTTATAAAGTGAAATATGAATATTTATTAGCAGACATTCTAAATAAAAATGTGTCAATAAAAGTTGGACTATATATATGTATAATATTTTAAATTTAAAGTAAATATTAAATTTATCACGAATTAAGTGTATTTTGAGTTCAAAGTTTCAAAATAAACTACTGTTTAGTCATCCAATACGTTTATTTGGCTAAGTTATGCTTGATCAAAATCAATTATATGGAGAATTTATTATTTGTGAGTGCAAAAACGGTTCAAATTTAATTATATACTTCTACTCAGATATTTATTTATGTAGGATGAACGTTTTATTCAGTTACATCTCATCCTATGATTCAAATATATATTTAGTTAATTTTTTTTAGAATCTTTACTATGGAAACAATATGTGGAAGTTTCTTACCAATATAAAATTTCACATTCTAATGGTTGATCCTAATATTTCAATATTTTATAAAATTTCATACTCTATGCTTGATCTTAATATTTATTCGTAGAGAAAATTTATTTTCTTAATATTTGTTCCAAGAGAAAACTTATTTTTCAATCAAGGATTGAGAGTATTTTATATCTTAAATCAAAAGAATGAAGCCGGAAGCTCACCTCAGAGTCCCATGTATTTATTTAGAATGAACATTTTATTCTATTAAGCCTCTTTAATGGAAGGTTAAATGTAGGTTAAAAATAATTTTGATCGTCCTACGTTAAATATTTTTTTTAGATAAATTTTTCTAAAATATTCACTAACATCCATCGTATCTTTAAAAAAAATCAACGAAGTTTCTGATCAATATTTTATAAAATATCTTACTCTTCAAATAGATCTTTTAAGTTTGTGATACTTTTGTTTTTATGCGGTGAATAGAAGAGAGGAGAAAGAAACTCATGCAAGAAGAAAAAATAAAGGAAAAGCAACAGGCGTAGACATGAAAGCTGGCTGAGAGGCACGTGCAAGCAGAAAATCACATTTGTACGTTTAATTAGTAATATATGGTGAATATTTGTAATTCGAGCGGAATTAAGTTTCCTACTATGACATTGGTGAGCCGCTAGTTTATCAATTTCATTTTATTTAATTTTGAAGATTTAGTGATTTTGTGTAAAAATTGCAACTTAAGAAAGCTGAAATTATCAAACTTGACGTGTCAATTTTTACGCTAAATTACTACAATCCCAAAATTTCTTGATACATAACTAACCACCGTTCTTGTGAAAATTACAAGATTCTTGATCAAATTTAAGCTAAATGTTCAAATTCTTGAAAGATATTAGAGCAAAATCCAAATCAAGAAGAAGAAAAAAAAAGGTCCCAATGAAAAATGCAAGCATAAGCTTTCTGACTAAGGATTTGAACATTCTATTGCACATTAATATTCCACTATTTATTCAATTATATTGGATGAAATATAAGGTAATTTTGTAATTTAAATGTGGGATTGGAATAAAATATGTAAAGAATAGGCCATGAAATGAGCAATATGAACTCTTTAGCTCAAACCTGTGACATAAGAGTTGTAGGAATCTGAATGTAAGTCACTCCCCGCAGGTACGAAGCAGCGGCATATCCACAAATGTCACCAATGCGTCCACCGCCGAGAGCAATAAATGTACAATGCCGGTCGAATCTCGATTCTATTGCCTTGTCGAACACTTTCATTAGAGTTTCCTGTCAATCATGACCTCGTGTGATTGCTTATGAGCGGTACTATTTACTTGGTTTCACATTTTCTCTAACATTTACTCATACAAAGTAAATACATATATTAAATTGTTAAATCATTTTTCAAATTATCAAGAACTTTCAATTATTATTCTCTTTTTTATCATTATTTTATTATTTCTATATTAAAACAATCACCATCATTGTACATATCAAACCACATTGTTGTAAAACTGGACATGTGAAGGAGAAATATTATAGGGTCGTGATAACTATTGTAAGTCTGGGCATGTGAAAGAAAAGTGTTATATGATCATTGTTTTTCCACCCAATTTCCAATTTACTAAAGGTAAATAGAAATACATAAATTATGGGGATAAGGGTAAAGGGAAGTTTGTTTATACTTCTAATCAGACTGTTTCAGGAAAGGATGAAGGTGGAAGAAAGTTGTTCAGTTAAGAACAGATTCAGTAAATGATTAATCTTGTTAAGGATGGTTCACTAAAACTTAATCATGAGCATGCTTCATCACGTACCCCATCTCATCATCAAGCCAATGTTATAGGTATATATTCATTCACACATTTTACATGCATCTCATCATCAACCATATCCTTGGATCATCGATGCAGAGTAACATATCGCATGGTTTGTGCTCGTGAGCTTCTTACTCATATCACATAGGAATCTAATACTTTTGTTCACCTTCTTAATAATACTGGTGACACCATCACATATATAGGAGAGGTTCATTTTTCAGAGTCTTTTACTCTCAAGGATGTGTTCTGTGTTCCTTCTTTCAACGTCATTCTCATTTCTGTTAGAAAATTAGTTTCTAATTCACCCTTAAAAGTCACTTTCACTCATAAATCTTGATTTCTACATAAACTCACAACTGGGAAGATGATTGGACTAGCTAGGCTCCAGAACAACCTTTACAATCTAAACATGTCAATTATCAAGTCACTAGACCATTCTATTTCACATGCAGACACCATCAGACCACAGACCATATCTAATCTCATCATGTAGCTCATAAGATCAAGTTTCCTCCATGGCACTACATATTAGGACATTTTTATTTTCCTTGATTAAAACTAATTTCTCAATAAAGAGCATTGATTCCTTAAGTTATAATATTTGTCATTAAGCAAAACAGAAATATAATCATTTTCTTCCAGTCATTCACATGTTTTATTAACTTTTAAGATAATTCACTGTGATATATGGGGCGCTTATGCACATCTATCCACGGACATCAGTACTTTTTAACTATTATTGATGACCATACCCGAGTTACCTGGACTAGACTCACCTTATGAAACATAAGTCAGAAATAAGACAATTGTTTCAAAATCTCATAATCATGGTTAAGAATCAGTTTAACTTGACAGTCAAACAAACTAAGATCTGATAATAGTCTTGAATTTCAAATGCATGATTTCTACAACTCTAGTAGCTAATTACATCAGAAATCTTGAACCTGTACATTTCAACAATATGGAATAGTAGAACGCAAGCATCAACACATCCTAAATGTAGCTAGATCACGACTATTCCAAGCTTCACTTCCACTTGAGTTTTGGGGAGATTACATACCCATTTTTGTATATCTCTTCAGTAGGATACCAACTCCCTTCATAAGAAACAAGTCACCTTACGAACAGTTACACTCCCTTCTTAATTAAAGTTTGTTTCTATGTCGCTACCCATAAACACTCTAGATCAAAGTTTGATCCTAGAGCTACATCATGTGTTTCTTAGGATATCCTCCAGTAATTAAAGGTTACAAGCTCTTCACACTCATACTACATGTGTATCCATAAATGTTGCATTCACTGAAGATACATTCCCATCCACCACCATACAATCTTCTGACACATCTCAAATAGATGACCCTTTCTTGATCACTTTCGACATACCTGACATACCATATCCCCAATACTCTCACAGAGATGCCTTATCCATCTCAATACCAACATTTGGTCTTCACGATAAATATCACCTGAGCCATCACCTCAGGCAACTCCAGTTCATTATATAAGACCATCTAGCTATATGCCTTTCCCGATCCACCATACTCCATCTCATATCTCTCCTGCTAAAAGGCCATACGGACATACCTCAAAGAAATCCTACTTGTTTGGTTATCATTTCTTCTTTACCCATTCCATTTAAAATTCAACCTACCATCCTCTGAGCAATTAAACCTCATATAATAGCATTTCATCATCTCATAAAGCATACACCGTGTCTCTCACTCTTCTCCAAGACCCTCATACTTATGATGAAGCTGTAGGTCATCCTCATTGGCAAGAGGTTATTGATTTATACATTTTAGTTTGTGATTACCGTTTGTTTTTGCATTTTATTTTGTGTGTTATTGTGGGTTTAAGGTCGTCTTTTCTCTCGTTTTTCTTTCTTTTAGTTTTTATGTAGGTCGTATTGTTTTTATTCTGTTTAATACTCTTTCTCTCATCTTTTGTAAGTTTTCATTTGAATTTAGTCTACTTGTCTTTTTCAGTTTTTTGGGCGGAGCCACGCGTGTTCCCATGAGTTACGAGTAGTTCGAAATGACAAAAACAGGACAAGAATTCGCAAAGCTTGTTGTTGGTCGACCAACAATCGACGTATCATTGACGCAGTGCCGACGCACACCTCTCGCCCACATTGAAAGACTAGTCAATCGACTTGAAGAGGTTTACCATCCGTCATCGATCGATGAAGCCCGTCGACGCAACATCGACGGGCGCCTACTAGCTGAGTCGACAGCCTTAGTCTATCGACACACTGAGAATAGTGCGTCTTCGTCGATTGACAGCTTTCGTCAACAGACATTAGAGATACCATCGATCAACACAAGTCAATGGTCGTTATTCTTAAGAGAAATTACCACGATGCCCTCCTTGACTGACACTATTTAGGCGTCAACATTCTCCAGCTGCGACCAGAACTGACCACTTACCATTTATAAACCTAGATTTCCCTCTTTCGAATATCTGAATCCTTCATTTACTCTTGCATGATTCTTCTCTTAATAATTCACTTTCGATTATTGATTTCGCATGATCCGGTGCTTTGGATATTGGGAACTCATCTCGTTAGGAGCTCTTTGATCTTTTTTTTTGCAATTTGTATTCGTGATTTGTTGGGTAACTTCAATGGCTTATTTCTAGAAATTCTCTTATGAATTTGATTATTGGTTTTCAATATATTTCTTGCGTCCATGTTGGATTTTGTGTAATTTTATGTATTGGGCTGATTTTATTTGCGTATGTTGGTGAATTTCTTTGGTGATTTCCATATTTATTTAATCTAGATTGTTAATACTTCGTTGTTTAGGTGGTAGTGAATTCCATAGTTATTTTGGTTTAGTATTTTTATCGAACATCTTTAGTCATTTACATGTTATTTATCGTCTTTATCGCGTTTAATTCTCACGTTCGTAGAACTCATTTGACTCGTTAGTTTTATCGATTAATTGCTTTGTTAAATTTAAAGTCATGTTGTCCATTTATTACTCATTCTTAAAAACAAAATAATCTACCAACTTTCTTGATCGCGTGTTTAGTTAAATTATGTCTAAATGAACATTCGATTCTGATTGTCATTCCTCGAGAGATTTGACTCAAGTCAAACTTATCACTTACAATAGCTCCATTCTCTTAAGGATGAGATTGTCTAAAATAAAAAGTAAGTGCAAAAAAGTTCAATTCAGTTATCAAGTTTGAACTTACAGCACTGGAGCACAACAAAACCTTGTCTGTTGTGTCCTTACCTGTTGGTGCAAAGCCTACTAGCTGCAGATATATCATCAAGACCAAGCTCAAGTCAGATGTTTCCATTAATAAGAACAAGGTAAGATTAGTGGCTAATGGCTACAATCATAAGTTAGGGTCCGATTATTAGGAAACCTTTAGCCCTGTAGCCAAGATTACTAGAGCTAGATGGTTCTTAGCACTAGCCTCCATGTTCAGTTGGCATCTCATTCAATTAGATGTGAATAATGAATTCTTACATGGAAGTCTCATTGTAGATATCTATATGAGTTTACCTCTTGTCTCCAAGGTTGGGGGGAGTTTATGCCAAAAGGTATTTACAGTCAAAGTATAAAATCAGGGACCTTGTCCAATTGAAATATTTCTAGGCATAGAAACTGCAAGGAGTAAAGAGGAATTGCATTTGTCTCAGAGAAAGTAAATTACTAAGATTCTTGATGGAGCAGGTCTTTTAAGGTGTAATCCTTATTCTAGTCCATTAGAACATAACCATGAGTTATCCCATATAGAGAAAGATCTTTTGACTGACATCCCAGAGTACATGAGGTTGGTTGACAAGTTGATATACATGACTTTCATAAGGCTGTATATCACTTATGTTGTCAACATTCTTAGTCAATTCATAGATAAGCATATAGCTCATAGAGTTCGCAAATATTTGAAGGGATCTATTGGTCAAGGAATATTACTTTCCTAAAATTCCTCATTTCAACTCAAAGCATTTAATGATTTAATTGGGCCAACTGTCCTGAAACAAGAAGATCAGTAATAGATTCTTGTGTCTTTATTAGAGATTCCTTGATTAGCTGGAAATTCAAGAAGCATAGTGTGACATCAAGATCATATGCAAAAGCGGGATGTGAGCTAGATCTCATAAAAGTTATGAAATTATATGGTTAAGAAGCATGTTCAAAGATCTTTGTGTTGAACAATAGAAAACAAGAGTGTTGTTTTATGATAATTGATTAACACATATTTGTCCTTATTTTTATTAGTAGTTTAGTTCGTTTTTCTATTTGTTTTTGGTATAAGTTGGATAGTTTAAGCTTAATTTTGTATTTTTATACTTTCAGCTTATTTTACCCTATTTTGATCGTAATTGATGATAATAGGTGATTATTCGTTGTTTTTCACCTTACAGCTAAGTAATCGAAAGAGTTCAGCGCGTAAAGAGATGAAGTTTGACGTTTGAGAGTCGAGAACGAGCTTTTCGGTGAAAAAGTATCAGAAAGATCGAGAAAATGAGACGTTCAGCAAGTAGCGTCGGTCGACGCGAGAGTCGAAGCTACGTCGACGCGACCCTACCCACGACGGTTGACACTATGTCGACGCTACGCCGACGCAACTCTCTGTTGCGTCGATCCATGACCGCGTCAGCCGACGCCTCTGCCCAGTCAACGCGAGCACACCGGCAGCATCGACGCTGAACCCCTGTCCGCGTCGGTCGACTCGAAGTCGACGCCTGCTGCTGAAACACGTTTTTAGGTTTTCTTGGGCGCCAAGACATGGAATAACTATAAATCCTTCATATTTCGGATTTCCAGAAGACACACGCCATCCTATGGTATCTAGTCTTAGAATAAACATATTTTCACATCTCATAACAAGATTTCAAGATCTAGATCAAGGATCGAAGAACGACGAGTCCAAGGCTTTGATTTTACGTTCGTGATTCAATCTTCGTCCAAGATCAACGCTTTAACTCCGGAATAGCTGGAGAATTTTCTGCACCTACTAGATCTAATAAGTTCTCTTATCCTTTTTATTGCTTTCTTAGTTTAATTCTTAGATCATAAGATTAGATAGTTATATTTACTTTACGTTCTTGAATTGATTGATGAACTTTGGTTTGTTGAACAATCAAATCAATTTACTTTCAGTTTTTAGTTAGTTTATGATTGAGTTTTGGATATTGAATTCATCAAGTTTATTTATGCGAATTGATTTATGCTTTAATTCCCGTTTTGAGATTCTTATGATCAAATCGCTTCATGATAGTTGCTCATATTCATGTTTCTTAGATTCGTTTATGTTATACATGAGAACCGATTAGGTTTTGAATAATAAATCATCGCTGCATTTTATTACTAGGTTAATTATTTCTTAGTTCTTAGGTTTAAGTAATTTGATTTAGTTTAATTATTGCTTTTAAATTCTAGTTGGTAATTTAAGTTAAAGTTAATTAGTTTAAACTTAATATTGCTTTACTCCCTAGTTTATAATTAAATCAAAACCCTCAAAACCCCCCAATTTGTATGAATTATTTGTTTAATTGGAATTGAGAAAAACATCTAAGAGACCGAACAGTTGTCCTCGAGAGATCGACATGAGTCAGCTTCCCACCCTACAAGCGCCCCCGTTCTCTTGCGAGCAAGCTTGCGTGTTTAAAATTAAATATCTTTAAAAGGGGTACACAAAAGTTTGAATCAATAATCAAGATCCAGTTCACATGATTAAGAATCTCGTTCTTCATTAGAGGACCAAGCACATAGAGATAAACTGCCACCTTGTCAAGAAGAATACTATTCCCGTGATAATAAATACAGTTCACATCAAAACAAGGTTTCAATTAGCAGACATTTTTAATAAAGCACTTTGTCCTCAACGAATGAACTTTATATTGTCCAAGATGGGCATTTTAAATATTTAATTATTGCCATCAAAAGGGGATTCCCAAAACTCTTTGGATAATACGGTTGTAACTACACCATGCAAGAGTGAAATCCAGGATATAGCACGTTTGTGAGAGATGAAGATGCAGCTGAGCGCGTGAGGCATAATCACTACAATCCAAATGAGCGCAACAATCCAAGGGCAACAGATAGTGACAGCTGCAAGGAAGGACAACACAACTTCATCGGGTTGGAGGATCATCATGCCACTTGGCTCCATCTGGACGGCTCTGGTGCAATCACTACAGCTGGCATGCAGCAGTGAGCTCAAAACCCTAGTTGTAGGTCTATAAAAGGAATGTGTGCATGATGCTTTCGGTGTAATAAAAACTTGCTCGGATACATGTAGCAATGTAATCAATGACTTTTAGCTTTACATTAAACATTATGTTTGTTTGCTTTAGCTTTCCATTTCTTGTCACAATCAAGGTTTCTTTTCATGGTATCGGAGACACATGATCTTCGCTATATATATATATATATATAAACTTTGTTTTATCTTTAAAATTGCATCATGTCTGATACAACTACCCCTAATACACATAACACCACCACTAGCAACCAAACACCTCTCATTCAGCCAAACAGTCAACTTATCTCTACCAAACTTGATGAGTCAAATTTCCTCATTTGGAAACAGCAAGTTATAACAACCATACGTGGATATGGTGTTCAAGGATTTATCAATGGAGCCTCTGTAGCTCCAGAAAAATTTGTTCTTGATGAGAAATCTGGGAAACAAATGCCAAATCTAGACTATCTTCAATGGATAAGGCAGGATCATCTCTTAGCTTCTTTGTTGTTGTCATCTCTGTTTGAAGGGAAAATGATTTTGATGGTTGGATTAAACACTGTAAGAGAGATCTGGGAGAGTCCAGAAGCCAAATTTGCTAGCCAATCCTCTGCTAAGGTTATGCAATATGAGTTGAAAATGCAAACTCTAAATAAGGGCACTCTATCCATGAGAGAGTATCTAAACAAAATAAAGGGAGCTTGTGATTTGCTTGTTGTTGTTGGAGAAAGAGTTTCTAATTAGAATCAGATCCTTTATATACTCACTAGTTTAGGATCTGAGTATGATTCTATTGTGGTGAATGTTACATCCAGATTTCCCCCTCACACTCTCTCTGAAGTTCACTCTTTGCTGCTCACTTATGAGTCTAGATTGGAGATGAATCAAGCTCTGTTGTCAATTCTGAAGGATCTCAGCATTTTGCTAACACAGTTACTCAAAATAATAGAGGGTATTATTACAATGTTGGTCAAGGAAGAGGTGGAATATATAGCAATCAATCTGCAAGAGGAAGAAATGGCTCAAGAGGTAGAGAAAGGGGAAGAAGCAATAGACCTCTTTGTTAGATTTGCCAAGGTGCTAGCCACACTGCTGATAAGTGTTAGTATAGATATGACAATCAAAGAACCAACCATGTATCTTCCTCTCAACAAGGAGGGCAATATGATGTAAAACAAATCTTACTCTTATCAAGGACCTAGCCACTCAAGAATCCTTCTCAAAGGCACCCTTAAAGAAGGATTATACCAGTTCAACCTTCAAAATCACAAGATTGACAATAAAGTTCCAGCTGAACCAGCTTCTCAGCCCTTTTCCTTTTCTATTAAAATAAATCACTGCTCCAACCTTGATCTTTAGCATCAAAGACTTGGGCGCACTATTTAGACAATGTTGAAAGAGCCCCCAGGGATTGTAATATAACTTTCCAGATTAATAAAAGTTCCAGTTTGTGTCAGTCTTGTTCACTTACCAAAAGTCATTAATTACCCTTCAGTGATTCTGATTCAATCTGTGATTCTCCTTTTGAACTTATCTATGCTGATTTGTGGGGTCCTTGCCATGTTTAAAATGTTAATGGTTGTAGCTATTATGTGAGTTTTATTGATCACTTTTCTAGATTCACATGGACTTACTTGTTAAAGGCTAAGTGTGATGTGTACAGTGCTTTTACCAGCTTTAAAGCATTAGTTGAAAACCAGTTTAGTAAAAGGATCAAAATGGTGCAGAGTGATGGTGGAGGAGAGTATATTTCACTTGGTAAGTTTACAAGACAATGGGATATCACATAGAATGTCTTGCGCTTACACATCTCAACAAAATGGCCTTGATGAAAGAAGGCATAAGGATATTGTGAATATGGGATTATCCTTGCTAGCTCAATCTAGTTTGCCTCTGAATTTCTGGGGTGATGCTTTTGTTACTGCCACTTACCTGCTGAATAGAGTTCCTAGCAAACAACTACAGTTTAAAACTCTACTTAAGGATCTATACGGTCATAAGCCTGATTATAGGAGATTAAAAGTTTTTGGATGTTTGTGCTATCCCCATCTAAGGCCATATAACAAACACAAAATAGAATACAGGTCATGTGCTGGAGTGTTTCTTGGATATTGCAATCAGTATAAAGGGTAAAAAGTGTTGCTACCAGACAAGAGGATTATAATCACTGGGCATGTAATATTTTATGAATGAAACTTTCCTTACAAGGAAAAGCTCAGTATGCAAAAGGTTGTTTATCCCACTGATCCACTTGTTTTTCCTGTCATTCCCATCACAAACAACCTGGATAGGACAGGTGTTAAGGTTGGAGTTGGTAAAAATATTGCATAGAATTTCTCTCGGGATCATAACTCAGTCAATCATCATTTTTTAGCCAGCCAGTAGTCTTCACCTTCAAAGGACTCCTCATCTTCTGTCACAGGTTCTCTCAACTCAGAGAATAACATTCCAGCCACAATGATGTAGCTAATTCAGATAGTCGAGCTCAACAGGCTCCTCAAAGACATCATATGGTTACAAGATGAAAGGTGGGAATTTACAAGTCTAAGGTTCAATGCCACTATTGAATAGGAAACTGAGTCTTGCTCTCTGACTGAAGCTCTTGGATCTACTCAATGGAGTAAGGATATGCAAGACGATATAGGTGCCTTGATGAAGAATAAAACTTGGGAATTGGGTGATTTTCCAAGAGGAAAGAACATTGTTGGGAGCAAATGGGTCTTTAAAATAAAAGGGCATGCAGATGGAAAGATTTCCAAGTATAAGGCAAGGTTGGTAGCTCAGAGTTACTCTCAGATGCCTGGTTTTGAATTCTCTGAAACATTTACCCCTTTTGTGAAACATAGCACTATAAGGATTATGCTCACCTTGGCTGTTAACCATTCTTGGAGTGTGAGACAGCTAGATGTCAGTAATTCCTTCTTGAATGGAGAATTGAGTGAAGAAATATACATGAGGCAGCCACCAGGTTTTGAAAAAGGTAGAAATCAAGATGGTTTCCAAGTTGGCCAAGGCCTTATATGGATTGAAACAGGCTTCAAGAGTATGGTTTAGCTAAGTAAAGTCAGTATTAACCAGAATGGGCTTTAGTGACTCCAAGGCTGACAGCTCATTGTTCTACAAAGTTTAAAAGGGAAATTGTCTTTTTGTGTTAATATATGTTGATGACATGCTTGTTACAGGATTCAATCCCTTTCTGATTGATCAGTTTGTCAAGTTTTTTGATCAGAACTTTTCTATTAAAGACCTTGGGCAGATAAGTCACTCTCTTGAAATTGAAATCACTAGAACAAAAGAGGGCATATACCTGTGTCAAGAAATATACATCAAGGAGCTTCTTGAGAGATGTAGAATGGAATCTGCTAATCCTACTCCCACACTAATGGTATCTTCATTACAACTATCTAAATATCAAGGAATGCGTACAATAGATGGAACAAAATATATGGGCATTGTTGGATCTCTTCAATATGTGACTTTGACAAGGCCTGAATTGAGCTGCGGTGTAAATAAAGTTTGTCGATACATGTCAGCTCCTTTAGATACTCATTGGAAAGTTGTGAAAAGAATTTTGAGATATCAGGCTGGAACAAGGAACTATGGTTTACACATCAGAAAATCATCACATCTCAACTTGAATGCTTTTTCTGACTCTGATTGGGAGGCTGATGTGGATGATAGAAGATCGACCACAAGATATTGTGTGTATTTGGGAAATAGCTTGGTGTCATGGTGTTCAAGAAAGCAAGCTTTTGTGTCAAGGTCTAGTACAAAAATAGAATACAAAAGCCTGGCTAATGCTGCATGTGAAGTGACTTGGATTGGATTAACTCATTACTTGATGAAATCAGGCTACCTCTTGCTAAAGTTTCTCTCATTTGGGTTGATAACCTTAGTGCTATAGCCCTAGCTTCTAATCATGTTCTGCATGCTAGAACAAAACATGTAGCACTCGATTGCCACTTTGTTAGAGAAAAGATTGCAGCTGGAGAATTAAGGGTGCAACACGTTCCTGCTATTGAACATGTTACAGATATTTTCAAAAGCCTTTATATTTGCAATTCTTCTCGAGGATTAGAAACAAACTTAACATAATCAACACAAGCACGCTCGAATTAAGGGGGCGTGTGAAAGATACAGATGTAGCTGAGCGCGTGAGGCATGATCATTACAATCCAGATAAGTGCAACAGTCCAAGGGCAGCGGATAGTGACAGCTGCAAGGAAGGACAACACAACTGCATCGGGTTGGAGGATCATCATGCCACTTAGCCCCATCTGAACGGCTCTGATGCAATCACTACAGTTGTCATGCAGCAGCGAGCTCAAAACCCCAGTTGTAGGTCTATAAAAGGAATGTATGCATGATGCTTTCTATGTAACAAAAACTTGCTCGGATACATGTAGCAATGCAATCAATGACTTTTAGCTTTACATTAAACATTATGTTTGGTTGCTTTAGCTTTTCATTTATTGTCATAATCAAGGTTTCTTTTCACGTTGTGCCTTCGGTACATGGAATCTGGATTATTTTCCAACTTCTTCTTTTATGTCTTTTTTATTAAGAGTAATTGTATATAAATTAGTAGCTATAGTACACTTTGTAAATCATCTTCTTTAGAAGATAAACATCAATAGTATTCAATTGATCTTCTCATGCTTTTTGTTTTTATTTTTAGTTTTGAAACTTTCAAAAATTATCTTTATTGTTTTTCAAAAAAAAAAAAACCCATTAATGTTAGCTCTAGAAAAATTAAAATTTAAAAAATGAAGATATCTAACCATGTTCTTAAATTGTTCTCCGTCTGGCAAGATTACAGTTTCAACTTTGAGATTAGGGTTTTGGTTTGTTAAAGCCCAAATAGTTTCATCAAGATATAATGGCGCAACAGTGGTGTCAGTGACCACGAGGACTTGGTTTCCATTAACATGCCTGTAATGTAATAGCAAGACAAGTCAACAACTATTAGGAAGTAAGTCATAGAGAGACATGGTTACTCGAATGTTGTATCATCGTTGATCGTCATGAAAAGTGAATGTCTCATAGATACGTGTATACAAGGGAAAATTGTTTTTTTAGTTCATTATATTGTCCACTTTTCAAAAAAGGACCACGATATTATCCAGTATCAAAACACTTACATTAAGAAGATAAAATTATCAAAAAAGGTACAAAATTATCCCGATCGGGCTTTTTTTGTTGACGTGGCGTGATTCAATACTTCCTTATCATTTTTCTTTAATTTTAAACATTAATTGAACAAAATAACCTGAGAAAGAAATTCATTTTGGTTCATTACATTGGCCACATTCCAGAAAAGGTATGTAACATTGACTTTCATCAAACCACATCTGCTAATTTGGCAAATTCATCAAAAAATGGTCCAAAAAAGTTTGATCGGAATATTTTTCTGATGTGGCGTTATTCTATATTCTTTTATCACTTTTCTTTAATTTTAAATATTAAATAGAAGAGAAAACCCAATTTCCCATTCATTCTTTTTCCTTAAATCAGATTAATATATTTTATTAAATAAAAAATTAAAAGAAATTAGTGATAAATATAAGAATATAAAGTAGATCTTCAAAAATTATAAAAATAAATATATAATTTTGTATAATTTTTTGTTATTAATAAAATTTTAACTAATGAAATTAGAAATAAATATAAAAAATACGGAATGAATTTAAAAAAATTATTTAAAATATAGATATTTATAAGAATAAATCTAATCTTATTCATATAAAATCTTATATATGTTTTATAATTTTTTATGATTTATTTTATGATTTTATATTTATATCTAATTGTTTGGCTAATTTATTGTATTCATAATCATTTCTAATATAAACTTCTATAATTATTTTATAATAATGTTTATTTTATATTTTTATATTTATCTCAGATTTTTAAAAATTCTTTATTGATTCAAATTTTATTGATTAGATTAAAGGAAAAATAAAAGAAAACAAAAAAGAAAATGGAGGGCAAAATATATTTGTAATGTTTATAATTTATAGGAAAAATGATAAGAATCAGCAAAAATCTCGATCAAACTTTTTTTGAACATTTTTTGATCAATTGGCCAACTTAGTGGATGTAGTTTGACGATGGCCAATGTCATGTACCTTTTCTGCAATATGGTCAATATAATAGGCCAAAATGAATTTCTTTTTCTTAAGTTCTTTTGTTCAATTAATGTTTAAAATTAAAGTAAAATGATAAGAAAGTATTAAATCACGCCACGTCAGCAAAAAAGTCCGATCGGGATAATTTTGTACCTTTTCTTGATAATTTTATCAATTTAGTGTAGGTATTTTAATACTGGATAATATCATGGTCTTTTTTTGAAAATAGACAATATAATAAATTAAAAAAGTAATTTTTCCTGTCTGCAACGACTTTAAGGGTGTACCCAACATAGAATTTTATGAATCTTCTAATTTATGAAATTTTATTGATTTTCTTGGGTTCCATAAAATTATAATGGAATTCTATAAAAAACTTATACTATGAAACTTTGTAGATATTAATAGATTTTAATGAAATTCATTAAATATTTTCAAACATAAAACTATGCATTCTTATAAAATTGTCATAATTTATTTAGAGTAAAATATTAGCACAACTTAGGAGTGTGTACAAATATTTTTTTTATTTATACAAAAAGATTTATAAAAACATGACAAAAATACAAAATATGATTTAACTTATTTCCTTATTCTTTTGAAAAATCTAGTCAACTAGTTTTATAATATATTTAAGAAATCATTACTTGTAACTTGTTATTATCTTTACTATATAAGTTAAATAACATTGATCTTTTCTTTTATTTTTTATTATATGATGAATGATATATCTTCCTATTCAATAAGTAAAGAAGATGGTTTAAAAAAACAAACAAATTATAACGCTAAGAAATATATATTTAACATTATTTTTTATAACTAAAAGAATATTTCATAATTTTAAAAACTAAAACCAATAAAATTAATGATAAGATCTCATTATACTTTATGCGCGAATATAATACGGGATTAATATAATTATTACCATATTATATTATATTAAAATATGATGATATTTAAAAAAAATAAAAAATTGCGAGTCGAATAAAAAAAATATTAGTTGCTCAATTGTGAGTTATAAAAATTTCACATATCTCGCTCAATAATATTTTTCCTCTTAATACGTTGATTAAGTTCTATTTTCCAAGAGTTAGAAAAAACTATAAAGTTAATATTGTTTTGATACTAGTGATAAAAGAAATCTGGAATCACTCTTGTGAGGTCGGACTAACGAATTATCAGTTAGGCCAAAATTTTATATCAATATATTATAGTACAAAAGTCAATATATTATAGTGAAAAACAATAAATCATAGTATAGAAACCAATACATCATATCAGGGGTCAGAGATTTATGATAAATCAATACTTTTGAATACAAAAATCAATATATCATAATACAAAAATCAATACATTATAATATCGGATCAGATGGTCTAACGGGTCATAATCCTTCAATCTGGCCTAACAAAAGTGTTTGCCAAGAAATTCTAATATTTTTTAATAATATATAATTTTTAAAAATCATCTAAATTATAAAATGAATGAAAAATGTGACTTTCATAAGATTATGAGGATAAGAAGTAATAATTTTGTAGGAATTGTTTAATGTATTTTTAACTATAAAATTTATAGAAATTCATCATTTAATAAAATTCACAAGAATTCACTAGAAATGGGATACTGAAATTCTATAAAATTTATATAATCTCAAGTTGAAAACACTAGAGTTTCGTGGCATCTAGAAAATTCTAAATTAGGGGCGCCTCGAATTATTTGGAATTTTAAAATCCGCTCGATTTTACATGGAAGTATATTTTGTCCTCTCAGACATAATTAAATTTGCTCCTTTGTCCCATAAAATTTAAAAGGTCATTTCTTATTCTTTTTTCATTTATAATATATATATCTATAAAATAAAGTAAAAATAACACAAAATTACATTTAAATTTATTTTTTTAATTTTAAAATCATATTTGAAATAACACTACAAACTTACATTTTACTGACATAATTTACCATTAGAAATCACTTTGTTACTTAATTTTAGAATTACCGACGGAATTTTGACAAATTATATATTTTTTTACCTCTCGAATTAGATCATAAACCATCAACAACTTTTCGATTTATCAACAATACTTGACCTACAATTTGCAATTTTCTTAACATTTACTAACAGTTTTATTATTTTTTTGGTTTGTAATTTGATTTTTTTCTCGTAACGTAACTAATTAAGTATGGGAATAAATTTAAAACATGTATAAAATAATAAAAATGATTTGCATAACTCTGAAAAAAAACCTTAATAAGCATAAATTTAAAAATAAGTATGATATACTAAAACTAGATTTACATAACTTTAAAATATTAAAACAGTATCGGTAATATATATATATATATATATATATATATATATATAAAATAAGGCACACCTGTGTTAGGCCAGATTGACGGGTTATGACCCGTGAGGTCATCTGACCTGATACTATAATATATTAATTTTTGTATTATGATATATTGGTTTTTGTACTCGAACGTATTGATTTTTCATAAATCTGTGACCCTTGATATGATGTATTTGTTTTTATACTATGATGTATTGGCATATGTATTGGTTTTCCACTGTAATATGTTGACTTTTGTACTATGATATATTAATATAAAACTTTGGTCTAACGGATGATCTGTTAGTCCGGCCTCACAAGAGTGTTATCCATAAAATAACTACTAACCTTTGAAGCAGCTTGGGTTCATTGAGAAGGCCCGACCCGATGTAGACCGGGTAGCTTCGATCGCCCAAATCGACCTCTACAATTGTATGAACAGCAGGGGGCGAGCAAGAAGAGAAAGACGCAGCCGCTTTCAACACCGACGCCAAATTGCGATTATTAGAATCGAACGATAGACAACGACAGGGCAAAGAGAGTGAGATCACGGCTGGGAAGCGCCGGAGTGAGGTGAGTTGATTGGAGTTGGGAGAAGGGAAAGAGAGAGAAAGAGGAGTGCGGCCGGGGCGGAGAGAGGAAGAAGCAGCTGCCATTGGCGGCGGTGGCGGAGGGTTGAATTTGATAAGCGCCCTGAGTTGAGAGTGTGTACTTTATTTGGATTTGATTGCATGCTTAGTTAGGGACACGTTTGGTTATATATTGATGCGAAATGGTAATGATCGAGGGTTTTACTCTCTATTAATATTCGTGTATGTTTTATTTGGGCACATGCATGTATAATTTTATTATTTATTAACAACTTGGAACATTATTATTAATAATAATAATAATAATAATAATTATTATTATTATTATTATTATTATTGTTATTGCACAACTTTGGCTGCATGCGGTATGCCTGCATGTGATGTAAACGATAGATTTGCTTTACTATTTAATTGCAAGTGGATGATGTGTTGAAGGGTAATTCTGAATAGTGTCACCTCAGGGCGGTGGTGATAAACAACCAATTATAATTGGGCTTGTTTTCATGGTCCTGTAATGTGGATTTGAAATCAACCAAAACAATTCGAGAAATAGCTCAAAATTGAAGCCTAAAATTTGTATACCATGTTTACAAGTTTGGGCTAGCATTCATTATTTTTGAATTCTGATATTCACAATTTTAGAATTATATGAATAATAAAATTTTTTATTTATTATAAAATTTAGAATTTTTTATATTTTATTGTAAATATCAAATTATGATTGAAAATTAGAGTAATAATGTATTATTATATTGCAGCTGATATCAAATCATGTCTGAATGATGTGTATTGTAATATCGTATTTAATTATTTAATTATAAAAAATTATTGATTGAATATTTGATTTTTGAGTTTTAAAATAAATAAGTGTTCGATATTCGAAATGCTGATCATTATTTGAACTTTGTTAGGGCAAACAGCCCTGGGATTTGAACTTTGTCTAAGGAAGTTTTAAAGATAACTTCAGTTATTTGTTATTAGAGAAATTTCAGAGTAGTTTTGTAATTCTATTAAAACTAATCCTTGTACCAATTTGTTTGTTTGTTGTGTGTACATTTTATTCACATGAACATGCTATACATCTGTCCACCATACAAAATAATTTTCTTTACATTTTACCTGCCAATGTCACCGTAACTTTGCCCCACACACCTATTAATAAATTTATCACTTTCTACAATATAAAGATAATTGTGGGTGGAACATAAAAATTTGGATGTAATAGCTGGACATTGGCCTCCCGAGGAATCTTGTGCTGTTTTTGCCTCGGAGGAATCTTGTCCTGTTTTTCTCTGCCCACTCAACTTTAGTTATTGAAATTTAATAAAGAAAACTTTTCTGATTGATGACGAAGATAATGACAATATTAATCACCGACTCCTATTAAAATTTGTAGTGTGTTACGACAGCGCCGCAACTATTATAACTATTATAAAACTAATAACTTGTTGATAGGAACAACTTGAAGACGATCGAGCAATAGATTGTTCGAATGCTGAATTCAAGAACCGTAACTTGGCATAACGTTCAAATCACTGCAACAAGAAGCATTTAGTAACACTTTTATTTATATTTAGTAACGCTTATAAGCGTCACAAATTATTTTACTTATGTTTGAGAAAGTGTTACGAATTACGTTGTTAAATTTGATGTCACGAATTTATTCATAACGCAAGATGCAGGTAAATTTCTGAACGTGACGCTTTGGTGACACTATTTCTTTTTTGTCATGGATAGAATTTTTTTAGACGATACTAATCAATTTTCGCGTCACTAAATTAACAACGTTTTTAATGAAGCAGCGTTGTCAAGTTTAAGACACTTTTAGAATTTAACGTCATTAAGAATATGACATGTTTCGAAAAGGCGTCACTAGAATAGAGACACGTCTAAGTAATAGCGTCATCAAATTCATTACACTTTTAATGATTTGTGTCTTTAAATCTGCAATGGCTTTCCAAATTATAGTAACAAGATTTGCGACGCTTTTAAAATTTTAGTCGCTAACTCGATTACGCTTTTGACGACTTGTGTCATTAAATTGGCAACACTATTCATTTTGTGTCTTAATAATAATAATAATATTATTATTATTATTATTATTTACCTCGAAACTAAAACAAATGTATACTAATGCAAAATCCTCTTTGGACACAACAAAAATTCCAAAAACAGAGAAGAGAACCAACACATGAAGGTCTAGAGATATCATCATAAACAAATGATCAACAATCACGACATCAAGCTCTCAACCAAATCAAATCATTATAATAACAAAGGAAACACAAGAATATATAAAATAGTAAAATCCTTTAACAGATGTCAATAACAAACACAGAAAAAATTGCACCATTGTCTAAAAATTGTAAATATTAATAGTTCAAAAATAGGAAAAACAAAAGGACGATGATTGATATGCTTCGCATGATCTCCGTCAATAGCTAAACTCCTGGTTCAAAAAAAAAAAAAAAAGAAACTTGATCACACACTGTAAGAAAAAATGCATTGCCATGATCAATATTGATAATAGAGATCACGATTCAAAAATCTGAACTAATTTCTTATTATACAGTATAGATTACACGACTATAATAAAAAAGTAAGAAGATCTAGCTATATATTTATTAAAAATTAATGAACACTAGACAGTTAAAATAAATAATGCAGCTACTCAAAAATGATTGCATAAAGAGAATAATCTTGGTCCTTTCTAATAACCTAGACATCCACTAGTATCTTGAGCATCACGCATGAGAGAGATAATTATGTACACTGGTGCATTATTAATATTAAAACACAAACAACTCAATATATATATATATATATAATTACATACCAATTGTTTATCGAGACCAATGTTTTATGTTTTCAAATACCAAATTCAGAAAAATCTGGCATATTCTGCAAGGGAGAAAAAACAAATAATATATGATGTTATAATTTTCTCATTAATGGTAAAATCTTAGAGTTTAAATAATAAAATAAAAATGAAAAATAAATTGCATATAAACCTGTGACATCACATCCTTAAATTGTAAGAATTCACGTTGAAGTCGATGCATATCTCTTTGCAACTGGTTGTTAACGCTTTCAAGTCTTGCATCCTCTTCTCATGGTCCTCTTTCAATTGACCTACTTTACCTTCAAAATCAGTTGCTAGAAGTTCTATCTTTGTTTCATAATTTGCTTGCATATCACCAAGTACCTTCTGCATACTTTCCAGTTCACTTGATCTTTTTCTTTGTACGGAAAGATTTGGCCATTGACTTGTGTAGGCGTCACCGCAAGACAATATCCTTTAACTCTTCCATATTGATATTCCCCCATGACTTCATAGAATACTTCATTTTGCGATACTTGCATCTTGATTTTCAGATGTTGCATTGCGTTCTATAATCAGGTTGGTAGCAGTGTCCTATTTCAAACAATTGTCAAAGGTTTTATGGTTAGCATTTTTTTTTCTTCTAAGAGTCAAAATCAGTGTATAATTTAGAGGATCTAGTTGCATATTCTTACAATTTAACAAGGGAAGCCAATACTCTCTATATATAATCAACACAAAATCTAAAAACTAAAATAATACAATCCATAATCATCGTGGCTCCCTACACCGCCCAAAAGACAGAAAATACAAGCTTGCATTATGAACATAATTTATAAGCAAATAATAAAAACTCAAAACATTAACACTTGAGTATATATTTCAATAAAACTTACCACCAAATAAGATCATGAAATCTATCAAGTTAGGAGTGAATCAGGATATGACACAGTTCTTGTTAAGCTTTTAATAGTTGGTGTATTGTTATATATTAAATTATTTACTAAATCAAGGATATAAAAATATTAATTAAAATATTTACAACAATTACCATGATCTTTTCTGCTTCCGAATTCACAAAAGTTCCATCCTTTTTTTTTTTTTTGCGCGTTATGGCAAAGAAGTCAACACGTTTTCCATTTTTGAATTCCTGCCATAATAACATATTAACATCAACATGTCACATTTCTCTCCCATGATAAAACTTACCACTATCTCATATAAAAGTCTAATTAGATACAATTGAGTCTTTACATTATCATCAACACCCAATCAACACACAATTATATGAAATAAGAGAGGTCATATAAGAAGATGCACGCACTTGTATGTATGCATCATTTAAAATCATGCTTAATTTTCATTAAAAAAAAATTAAAATCTCACAAATTCGTCTTTGCACCGTGCAAGACTCTTAGAACCACAAGTATGTGGCGTTTTGTGGTGTCTCCTTGCTGCTTTACCTTTATCTGATCATGTCTACAATTACAAGTGGAAACTGAACACATAAAGATTTTGATTGCATTTTAGTAAAATACATATCATAATAATTAGTCTAGTACCTCCGACTATTCTGAGAACCAGTACTCAACAAGCTTGTTCCATTGTAAAGGAGAGATTCCTTGTGGAACATTGTCTATAATTTGTTGCTTTGTCTTCCCAGGTAAAAAATAATTACATTTTAACTCATGCTTGTAATCCTTCCATTTCACACAGATTGAAGCCAATACCCATTATTTAACATAAGAATTATCTGAGGTCTCAAAGTATACCTATATAAAGAAAATATACCAGATTGTTACAATTAGTAGATGTATGATATTTCAAAATACGTAATTATTTATTGAATAAAAAAAATTAAACCATATTAATTACCTTAGTTAACTTCCATAAAGTATCTTTATGTTCATCAGGCATTTTCCTTCAATCTGAGTATTCAATGGAGCAAAATTCTTTTTTCCTTGCGACAGTACCCAACCAACCACCCAAATTTCCACCACCTGTCTTAATCGGTTGCCCTAACTCATTAAATTGGACAATCACCTTTGAGCCTTTGGGCGGTGTCCAAACATCCTTAGCATGAGTCTGTCCTTGTCTTCTACGCACATTACCTTCTAGATCTAAATAATAATCTCATGGATGATGCAATTTTTGATGACTGGTACAATTATTTTAGTCTCGGTATTAAGGGAAAATACCTTAACACTTTAGTTGTCTTTTTCTTTCTTTGATTATATTCGCCATGACTTATTATATTTTCATGTTCTTCATTTACAACCCACCTGGAAGATGAGCACACATTACAAGTTTCACAGTTTACGTTATCCCCCCAATACAACATATAATCATTAGGGCAACAATCGATTTTCTCATATCTTAGTCCTAACTTCGTAATAAGTTTCTTGGCTTCATAATCATTTCAGGTGAAATAGTCGCAACATGAATGATACCTTTGTGAATTTTGAACAACCGGGATAAAGTTCTTGATCGATTTCTTTCTCTAGATTTTGGTACCCGCTCTTTTTATTATTTTTATTTAAGTCTTCATCTATAGGTTGAGCCTCATCACCGAGAGGTTGTGTTTGATTTGGTGAATTCAGATTTTGAATCAAACTTTTTCGCTTAAATAAAAAGCTCGTCCGCAAGAGAATGGAGCTATTGTAGGCGATAAGCTGACTCGAGTCGAATCATAAGGAAGAATAAACGGAAGCTTTTCCGGTGTTTGATTTTACGTACATAGAAACGAAATTTAAAACTGAACTAAACTAAACTAAACACGCGATCAAATAAGGTTTGTGGTTTTCTAACATGTACGAGCAATAAAATAAATAACCTTTAAAAACGATTATGAAAATGAGGGTTCTAGTGCTTCGTAATTGATTCAAGCTTTTGTGTTGCCTACTTATAAAAATTTGTCAAAAGATCAATAGCTTTCCCGCAAGAGAAAGGGGTCGCGCGTAGTTTGGCAACTTGACTCGAGTCGTCTCTCGAGAAACGTACAATCGGAATTTTAAATAGTTTGTTCAACGCAATAACACATACAA